>CAUYRH010076825.1:0-18157 GCA_963574655.1 Perodicticus potto
TATTTTTGACTTATGGTATTTTTTTTTTTTTATTTGAGACAGAGCCTCAAGCTGTCACCCTGGAGAGAGTGCTGTGGCATCACAGCTCACAGCAACCTCCAACTCCTGGGCCCAAGCGAGTCTCTTGCCTCCGCCTCCCAAGTACCTGGGACTGCAGGCGCCCACCACAACGCCTGGCCTTTTTTTTTTTTTTTTTTTGGTTGCAGCCGTCATTGTTGTTTGGCGGGCTCAGGCTGGATTCGAACCCGCCAGCTCAGGTGTACGTGGCTGGTGCCTTAGCCCGCTGAGCCACAGGCGCCGAGCCAACTTATGATATTTTTTATTTATTATGATAGGTTTATCAAGACTTAACCACATCATAAGTTCCAGAGCATCTGTATATGAACAGACATGCAAAGATACACACACAGTTTTTTTCTTTGATTCAGTCTGCTGAGAGAACTCAGAAGCAGTGACACTCCAGGAGCAATAAGCACACCCGGTGCATAGACCTTGGATTCTAATTCTCACTGGACACTGACAGGAACCAGAGCACCTTGGTAAATGGGTGATTCTAGGACTGTGGCAAAGTAAACCACAGAATGCCTTATTGAGATAGAAAGTATGTAAGTACTGAAAGTAGGACAGGAACTTGTCAAAAGGAAATAGACAACACATACCAAATTAAGGACAATTTGAGCAAAGTAAATAAGGATACTGATGATAATCCATGAATAAGAATCTGTGAGTCTGGGCAGCACCTATAGCTCAAGGAGTGGGGCGCTGGCCCCATATACCGAGGGTGGTGGGTTCAAGCCCAGTCCCAGCCAAAAAACTGCAAAAAAACCAAAAAGATTCTGTGAGTTCATATTGATGTAAACAAATGGTTGGAGAAGATAAAGCTCTTCTTTTCAGTAAAATGCCAAGTAATACATGTCCTAATATTGTAATTAGAAAATCATCAATTTACCACCATCATGGTAATAAGTGATTTAAGTGAGAATGATTAATGGACACTAAAACTAGTAAGTAAAAATTTCAATGAGAAACAGGGTCTGTATAAAGACTCAAGGCAGCTTCACTACAACTTATTTAATACAAAGAGAAAAATAGTAACTTTATAGTAAAAGAACCTGTGGATGCTTGCTTAACAAAATAATCATCAAATAATATCATCATCATCATAACACAATCCACCAATAATGAGAAAATCTGACATCTTGTGACTCCTAGTAAAATATGTTAGAAGGACATAACATCACTTTTGTGGTGTTTTTGCCAAAAATGTGTAATCTTAAATCTTAACATAAACCAAAAATTGAGGGCCATTCTATAAAATAACAAATCTTTAATTTTCTATATTCTTTTTTTTTTTTTTTTAGAGACAGAGTTACTCTGGTGCCCTCTGTAGAGTGCCGTGGCGTCACAGTTCACAGCAACCTCCAGCTCTTGGGCTTAGGTGATTCTCTTGCCTTAGCCTCCTGAGTAGCTGGGACTACAGGCATCTGCCACAACATCCGGCTATGTTTTGTTGCAGTTTGGCCGGGGCTGGGTTCAAACCTGCCACCCTCAGTATATAGGGCTGGCACCCCACTCACTGAGCCATAGGTGCTACTCCAAATCTGTAATTTTCAAAAATGTCAGAGTCAAAAAAGAAAAAAAGACAAAGATACAGTTCCAGTTCAAAGGAAACCTAAGACTTGACAGCCAAATGCTACCATGATCCCAGACTGGACTCTGGGTCAAGAAAAAAATAAAAGACATAAAAACTACTGAAAACAGGCTTAGTGCCTGTAGCACAGTGGTTACAGTGCTGGCCACATACACCAAGGGAGGTGGGTTTGATCCCAGCCTGCGCTAGCTAAACAATAATGACAACTACAACAAAAAAATGGGTGGGCGTTGTGGCGGGCACCTGTAGTCCTGGCTGCTTGGTAGGTTGAGGCAATAGTCGCTTAACCCCAAGAGTTGGGAGAGTGCTGTGAGCTGTGACGCCACTGCACTCTATCAAGGGGGACACAGTGAGACTCTATCTAAAAAAAAAAAAATGAACTGAAATAATTTAAATACATACAGATCATCTTGGTTTAGGCTGAGCCTTAAATCCAAAGACAAAGGTCTTTATAAGAGAACAGGGTCAGGCATGGTGCAATCCTAGCACTTTGGGAGGCTCGGGTGGAAGGATTGCTTGAACCTAGGAGTTTGAATCTAACATAGGCAACATAGCAAGATCCCCATCTTAAAAAGAAAGAGAATTAATTTTTTCAAAAAAGAAATAAAGGGGTGGCGCCTGTGGCTCATCGAGTAAGGCGCTGGCCCCATCTACTGAAGGTGGTGGGTTCAAACCCAGCCTTGGTGGAACTGCAAAACAGAAAAACAGCCAGGCGTTGTGGCAGGAGCCTGTAGTCCTAGTTACTCGGGAGGCTGAGGCAAGAGAATCGCCTAAGCCCAGGAGTTGGCGGTTGCTGTGAGCTGTTACACCACAGCACTCTACCGAAGGCGATAAAGTGAGACCCTGTCTTTACAAAAAAAATAAAAATAAATTAAAAAAAAAAAAGAAAGAAAGAAAGAAAGAAGAAGAAAAAAATAATTAGACATCAAACAAAAATTCAATCTTGGGCGGCGCCTGTGGCTCATCGAGTAGGGTGCCGGTCCCATATACCGAAGGTGGTGGGTTCAAACCCAGCCTCGGCAGAACTACAAAACAGAAAAATAGCCAGGCATTGTGGTGGGCGTCTGTAGTCCCAGTTACTCGGGACGCTGAGGCAACAGAATCACCTAAGCCTAGGAGTTGGAGGTCGCTGTGAGCTGTGTGATGCCACAGCACTCTACCGAGGGCGATAAAGTAAGACTCTGTCTCTATAAAAAAAAAAAAAATTCAATCTTTTCCCCACCTTCAAATTACCAAAATATCCCAAAGTGCATTTTTGGAGAGGACAACACAGTTTCCATGATTGGTCTGTGTTGCTGACCAGGACAGAGCACATGTTAAGAAGTGCAGAAGCTTATAAAATAGTCCCAACTAGTTGAAAACTCTCGAAACTCTGGGAGTGCTTGAATGACATATCCATAGGATGTGGTAACTTACACCTGTAATCCTAGCACTCTGGAAGGCCACAGCAGAAGGACTGTTTGAGTTCAGGAGTTCAAGACCAGCCTGAGCAAGAGCAAGACCCCATCTCTACCAAAAATAGAAAAACTGGCTAGGCATCCGTAGCTCAATGGTTATGGGCACCATAACCAGCACCAGCATCCATAGCTCAATGGTTATGGGCACCAGCCACCATACATCCAGGCTGGTGGGTTCAAACCCAGCCCCAGCCTGCTAAATAACGACAACTACAACAAAAAAAACAGCCGAGGCTCAGCGCCTGTAGCTCAGTGGCTAGGACTCCAGCCAGATACACAGGAGCTAGCAGGTTCGAACCCAGCCCAGCCTCCCACACAACAACAACAACAACTACAACCAAAAAACAGCCAAGCGTTGTGGCGGGCGCCTGTAGTTTCAGCTACTTGAGAGGGTGAGACAAGAGAATCGCTTAAGGCCAAGAGTTTGAGGTTGCTATGAGCTGTGACGCCACGGCACTCTACCAAGAGCATCATAGTGAGAGTCTGTCTCAAAAAAATAAATTAAATAAATAAAAATAAATAAAGATAGAAAAATTAGCTGGGTATAGAGGCGGGCACCTGTAGGTCCAGCTACTTGAAAGGGTGAGGCAGGAAGATCCTTTGAGCCTAGGAGTTTGAGGCTACAGTGAGCTATGACGATACCACTGCACTCTAGCCTGGGTGACAGAGCAAGACTTTATCTCAAAACAAAACAAAAAACAGAGGAGCAAAGAACAAAGGAATGGTGTGGAGCAGTGTGGGTGGAAGCAATGGGAGGTGCCAGGAAGGGGTTTCTGCTGCATTCTTACCATGCCAGAGCCGCCGCAGTAGTGGCAATGCTGCACTTTGGTCCCAGGCTCATTCCCCTTGCCATCACAGCGCTCACAGGTGTCCATGATGTTCACAGTGAACTCCTTGTTGACCCCCTTAGCAGCTTGATTGAATGTCAACTCCATGACGTACTGAAGGAACCAAGCAATGGCCTGTTACCCTTTGTTTAACAATGACCAAAGTGGTGCTATGCTTTAAAAGGAAAGGAGGGGACCGCCAGCATTTTTAGTTTTCTATTTCACTAAGTTATTTACTTATACTCTGACAAGTAGCAACAAGTGGGACTCACTGAACTAATTCTGCCCCACTCCTAGGAATTATTAAGAGATAATGTATGGGGCAGCTCAGTGTGGCTCAGTGAGCCGGCCCCGTATATGGAGGGTAGTGGGTACGAGCCTGGCCCGGCTGAACTGCAACAAAAAATAGCCACGTGTTGTGGCGAGTGCCTATAGTCCCAGCTACTCGGGAGGGTGAGGCAAGAGAATCGCCTAAGCCCAAGAGCTGGAGGTTGCTGTGAGCTATGACGTCATGGCACCCTATCAAGGATGACAGAGTGAGACGCTGTCTCAAAAAAAAAAAAAGAGATAATGTATGGAGTCAGGCAAGGTGGCTCACGCCAATAATCCTAGCACTCTCAGATTGCTTGAGCTCAGAAGTTTGAGGCCAGCCTAAGCAAAAGTGAGACCCTGTCTCTAAAACCTCCAGGCGTTGTGGCAGGTGCCTGTAGTCCCAGCTACTCAGGAGGCTGAGGCAAGAGGATCACTTGAGCCCAGGAGTTTGAGGTTGCTATGAGCTATAATGCACTCTACCAAGGGCAACAAAGTAAGAGTTCTGCCCAAAAAAATAAAAAATAAAAAAAATTAAGAGATAACGTATGTCTAATTTAAATGAAAATATACTTCAAAAAAACTGAAAATGTTCAAGGGATAATACTTGTACATGACACCTATAAATAGCCTGAATGATCCACAATCATAATTGAGATCATAAACTACTACCCCTCTGTCTTCAACTTTGACACATCTTACGAAGACTTAAGAAAGAAGAGGCTGGGTGCCTCGGGCTTGTAATCTTAGCACTCTGGGAGGCAGAAGTGAGAGGATCATTTGAGGTCAGGAGTTGGGAGACCAGCTGTACAAGAGCAAGACCGTCTCTACAAAATCTTGAAAAAGGAGAGGCCTGGTGGCTCATGCCTGCAATCCTAGCACTCTGGGAGCCTGAGGCAGGTGGATCCAGAGCAAGACCCCATCTCTAAAACTAGCCAGGTGTTGGAGCAGGCGCTTGTAGTCCCAGCTACTTGGGAGGCTGAGGCAAGAGAATCACTTGAGCCCAAGAGTTTGCTATAAGCTATGATGCCATGGCACTCTACTGAGGGTAACAAAGCAAAACTCTATCTCAAAAAAAAAACACCTTTAAAAATTAGCCAGGCATGGTAATGCATACTTGCAGTCCCAGGTACTAAGGAAGCTGAGGCAGGAGGATTGCCTGACACCAGGAGTTTGCGTTTTCAGTGAGCTACAATGACACCACTGCACTCTAACCCAGGTGACAGAGCAAGACTCTGTCTCTAGAAACAAAAAAAAAGAAGGAAAGAGGATTGGCAGTGTCTCCCCACTGGAATGAGTTCTCCTAGAATAACGTAGCAGGCTTTAGATAAAACACTCACACCCTCCAGCCACGTATACCTGAGCTGGCGGGTTCGAATCCAGCCTGGGCCCGCCAAACAACAATGGCTGCAACCAAAAATGGCCGGGCGTTGTGGCGGGCGCCTGTAGTCCCAGCTACTTGGGAAGCGGAGGCAGGAGACTCGCTTGAGCCCAGGAATTGGAAGTTACTGTGAGCTGTGATGCCACAGCACTCTATCCAGGGTGACAGCTTGAGGCTCTGTCTCAAAAAAAAAAAAAAAAAAAAATACTCACACCCTAATTATGAACTCTCCAAGACTTAGATTTTGCCTGTTTAAGCAACTAATAAGAATATAGACAAACTGTGGCTCAACGGGCTAAGGCGCCAGCCACGTACACCTGAGCTGGCAGGTTCGAATCCAGCCCGGGGCCGCCAAACAACAATGACAGCTGCAACCAAAAAATGGCCGGGCGTTGTGGCAGGCGCCTGTAGTCCCAGCTACTTGGCAGGCAGAGGCAGGAGACTCGCTTGAGCCCAGGAGTTGGAGGTTGCTGTGAGCTGTGATGCCACGGCACTCTATCCAGGGTGACAGCTTGAGGCTCTGCCTCAAAAAAAAAAAAAAAAAAAAGAATATAGTCAAAATGGATATACTCATCATTACCTATACAATTTCTCAAATATTGAAATTATTTCCTATCAAGGGCTGCCTTAGATCAGATCATTTAAGCTGTTTTGCCTGAGAAACAGAAACTGATAAAAACCTGTTTGTTTCACAATTAACAGTGTATAACTTGAATAATTCTTCAAAATGAGGAACGCACCTCCTGAGGCTGATCAAATACACCCTGGAAATCTCCAAACGAAGATGATGAGAACTCCCCGAAGATCTTCCTGAACAGCTCCTCAGGGTCAACAGTGGGGCCTCCCCTCCAGTAGCTCTGCCCAGAGCTGCTGGCCCCAGGATCAAAGCCAGCAGAGCCGTAGGCATCATACTGCTTCCTCTTTACTTCATCACTCAAAACCTATGACAACAAGAGGCAAAGCAATCAGGCACTCCTGGCTCCTGGGTCTTCGGAGGCCCAGGAATAGGCAAGTTTTCACACCAAGTGAGTAGTCACAATGTTACTAACTTCTCCTATGTGCAAAAATATTCTGTGAGGTTGTATGGGTAGGACTGGACTGTAACTTTATCGAGATGGCTGCAATGAACTCTAAGCATAGAGCATATTTTTATAAGTCACATGAGGCTGGGCACAGTGACTTATGTCTGTGGTCCCAGCTCTTGGGAGGCTGAGGCAGCAGGATTGCTTGAGCCCAGGAGATCGAGGCTGCAATGAGTTATGATTGTGCCACTGCACTCCAACCCAGAGCAAGACCCTGTTTCATAAATAAACAAACAAATAAATAAATAAAAGATTTACTGAGTTGAGGCTGCTTTTACATGTGGCTGTCTATTCCTGTTGATACATGAGCTCTATATATACTAAAGCCCTTCAGGATGGGTGAAGCCTGGAATGAAGGTCCACTTTCAGATAACTCAAGAAAGTAGACCTTGGACTCTTTTTTTTTTTAACAGCAGCACATATATCAGGCTGTCCTGTGTGGCAATGCAAACTCTGCTTCACACACACAGCTGAATGACAGTGACTCTCATCCACTGTCATATGTATGACGTATTAGTCATATTACCTCATAGGCTTCTGCCAGCTGGGAGAACTTCTCTTTAGCCTTGGGATCCTCCTTATTCGTGTCAGGGTGGTATTTCTTGGCAAGCTAAAGGAAAAAAAATTGACAAATTACTTTGGACACAAAACCCCAAATGCCAGTCACAATTATGCCTCCATTATGACACTTGTTTCTCTTAAGACTTAGCAACCAAAAGCAAGCACAAAACATGATTTAAGACTTTAAAATAAATTATTTCATCAAATCTGATGTATGTGCACATTTTTCAACTTTTCTTTTTTTTTTTCTTTTTTGAGACTAGAGTCTCATTTGGTCACCCTCGATAGAGTCCGGGGTGTCACAGCTCACAGCAACCTCAAATTCTTGGGCTCAAGTGATCCTCTTGCCTCAGTTTCCCAAGTAGCTGGGACTACAGGCACCCACCACAATGCCTGGCTATTTCTTTTTTCAGACACGGGGTCTCAATCTGGCTCAGGCTGATCTCAAACTTGTGAGCTCAGGCAATCAACCTGCCTGATCTCCCAAGTGCTAAGATTACAGGCATGAGCCACCGTGCCCAGCCCATTTTTCAACTTTTCAAACACGAGTCTCTACCCAAAATAATGACTAGGCTGGACATGGTGGCTCATGCCTATGATCCTAGTGCTTTAGGAGGCTGAAGTAGGAGAATCGCTTGAGCCCAGGGGCTCCAGGCTGTGGTAAACTATGACACTGCACACCAGCCTGGGCAACAGGGTGAGACTATTTCTAAAAAATAAATAAATGAACAATAATAACTAATCCTTTAGAACTTGGGCATCTTTGTGAAAGCAAGGTGCCAAACAGTATGTCTGGTATACTAACACTGATGTCAAAGGTGAGAAAATGACCGCATAGGTAAATAGATGTCTCTGCTGTATAATTATTTTTGGAAGGACATATAATAAATTTGTAACACTGAATGTTACAGGAAGGATGTGGGTGAATGGGAAAGAGGGAGACTTTATACTCTATGCTCCTTCGTACTTCTGAACAAAGGGAATGTATTATCTATTCAAAATATAGCTTTAAATATTAAAAAGACAAACTAAGGCTCGGTGCCTGTAGCTCAAGCAGCTAGGACACCAGCCACATACACCTGAGGCCCCATATACTGAGGGTGGCGGGTTCAAACCCGGCCCCAGCCAAACTGCAACAAAAAAATAGCTGGGCATCATGGCGGCACCTATAGTCCTAGCTACTCAGGAGGCTGAGGCAAGAGAATCGCCTAAGCCCAAGAGCTGAAGGTTGCTGTGAGCTATGATGTCACAGCACTCTACCGTGGACAATAAAGTGAGACTCTGTCTCTAAAAAACAAAACAAAACAAAACAAAAAAACATTTCAATGATAAACCAAAAATTACTGACATCAGTATACCCTGAATTGCCAGGGCGGCACTTTACGATACGGCACTGCAGGCAACCTCAGAGCTTGCATGCAAACTACTGTGTCCATTGTTTACGTGAAAAGCACTGAGAAAGACACCACGCATAAATGATGCATTTGTGCCAAGCAAAGACAAAACGATATGACTCATAGTATAAACTAAGAATGCAAAGTAATTGAAATCTGAAAATGTACAAGGTGAATTGAGACATCAAAAGGCTGCATGGGGTGGCGCCTGTGGCTCAGTGGGCAGGGCGCCAGCCCCGTATACCGAGAGTGGCAGGTTCAAACCCAGCCCTGGCCAAACTGCAACAAAAAATAGCCGGGCGTTGTGGCGGGTGCCTATAGTTCCAGCTACTTGGGAGGCTGAGGCAAGGGAATTGCCTAAGCCCAGGAGTTGGAGGCTGCTGTGAGCTGTATGACGCCACGGCACTCTACCAAGGGCAAAATGTGAAACTGTCTCTGCAAAAAAAAAAAAGCCTGCATGGATGGAACCAACTCAAAAAGTCCTGGGTTGGAGAGATAGGTAAATCACTATGACATGAGGAACAATCTGATTTTAGATAAACAAAATTATCTATTAAATGAAATTGCGGTTTAAAAGAGTACCAATATTCTGGCTCAACACCTATAGTTCAGCAGCTCAGGCGCCAGCCACATAGACTGGAGCTTGCCGGTTCAAACCCAGCCCAGGCCTGCCAAACAACAATGACAACTACAACCCACAAATAGCTGGGCACTGTGGTGAGCACCTGTAGTCTCAGTTACTTGGGAGGCTGAGGCAAGAGAATTGCTTTAGCCCAAGAGTTTGCTGTCTACTGAAGGCAACATAGTAAGACTCTGTCTCAAAAAAAAAAAAAAAAAGAGAGAGAAAGAAAGAAAAGAAAAACCTGGCTCGGCACCTGTGGCTCAACGGGCTGAGGCGCCAGCCACGTACACCTGAACTGGCGGGTTTGAATCCAGCTGGGCCCGCCAGACAACAATGACGGCTGCGACAAAAAAATGGCCGGGCGTTGTGGCGGGTGCCTGTAGTCCCGGCTACTTGGGAGGCGGAGGCAGGAGACTCGCTTGAGGCCAGGAATTGGAGGTTGCTATGAGCTGTGATGCCATATCACTCTATCCAGGGTGACAGCTTGAGGCTCTGTCTCAAAAAAAAAAGAAAAAAAAAGAAAAGAAAAACCTATAATTTAGCCTCATATCTGCCACACATTGGCTTGTGTGGCTTTAGTTCTAAGTCATAACCTCTGTGGGCCACAGTTTCTTCATCAGTAAAACAGGAATGTTAATACCATGAAGTTGCCATGCGGATTAAATGATGTAATGTGTGCAAAGCTTAGATCAAGGTAGCATACACATAAAGAGTCCCAGCTACTCAGAAGGCTAAGTTGGAAGGAGTGCTTGGGCACAGAATTTCAAGGCTTCAGTGCCCTAACATGTATGCCTGAGATCCAGTCCGGGCAACATAGTGAGACACCATCTCTTAACAAAAAGAAATTATTTTTTAATTGTTCAGCTTTACTTGATCTCTTTACTTGTACCTCTAAAAACACGAACGGTTCCCTTAATTAAGCCTTTATCTTAAATTTTCTAGTTCTTGCTATGGCCCCATTGTCACATGAGTTTGGCCCAGCCTCCATTTTCTTTTCCTTTTTTTTGGAATAGAGTCTCACTCTGTTGCCCAGGCTGGAGTGCTATGGCCTCAGCCTACCTCATGGCAACCTCAAACTTCAGGGTTTAGGCAATACTTTTGCCTCAGCTTCCCAAGTAGCTGAGCCTATAAGCACCAACCACAATGCCTGGTTAATTTTTACATTTTTACTGGAGACTGGGTCTTGCTCTTGCTCAGCCTAGTCTCAAACTCCTGAGCTCAAGCAATCTCCTGCCTCAGCCTCCCTGAGTGCTAAGATCACAGGTGTGAGCCACTATGTCTGGCCTGGTTTCCATTATCAATCTTTTCCCACCCTTGCATCAGGCACCCCATTCTTAAGGTCATAAGGAGACATGCCATTTGCTATTCCCAGGCCACAATCTCTGCTTCCTGTACCCAGGCTTCTGTTCATTCTATTACAACCCAGTTAAAAAATGACACCCAATTGGGAGGCAGAGGCAAGAGACTCGCTTGAGCCCAGGAATTGGAGGTTGCTGTGAGCTGTGATGCCATGGCACTCTATCCAGGGTGACAGCTTGAGGCTCTGTCTCAAAAATAAATAAATTAAATAAATAAATAAATAAATAACACCCAATTAAAAATGGGCAAAGGATCTGAATACAAAGTTCTCCAAAGAAGGATCGGCGCCTGTAGCTCAACGGGCTAAGGCGCCAGCCACGTACACCTGAGCTGGCGGGTTCGAATCCAGCCCAGGCTCGCCAAACAACAATGACGGCTGCAACCAAAAAATGACCGGGCGTGTGGCGGGCGCCTGTGGTCCCAGCTGCTTGGGAGGTGGAGGCAAGAGACTCGCTTGAGCCCAGGAATTGGAGGTTGATGTGAGCTGTGGATGCTACGGCACTCTATCCAGGGTGACAGCTTGAGGCTCTGTCTCAAAAAAAAAAAAAAAAAAAAAAAAAGTGCTCCAAATAAGATATACAAGTGGCCCAAAACACATGAAAAGATATTCAACATCATTAGTCACCAGAGAAAAGTAAATCAAAACCACTATGAGGCAACACTTTACAACTACCAGACTGTAATTTTTTTTTTCTCGGACAGTCTCACTTTGTTGTCCTTAGTAGAGTGCTCTGGCATCATAGTTCACAGCAACCTCAAACTCTTGGGCTCAAGCAATCCTCTTGCCTCAGTCTCCCAAGTAGCTGGGACTACAGGCATCTACCACAGCATCAGACTATTTTTTAGAGATGGGGTCGCACTCTTGCTCAAGCTGATCTCGAACTCCTAAGCTCAAGCAATCTACCCACCTAGGCTAACCCAAAGTGCTAGGATTGCAGGCGCCAGCCCTTGCACCAGCTAGGTCATAATTTAAAAGACAGATAGTAACAGGGGCGGTTGTGGCTCAAAGGAGTAGGGTGCCAGCCCCATATTCCAGAGATGGCAGGTTCAAACCCAGCCCTAGCCAAAAACTGCAAAAAATAAATAAATAAATTAATTAATTAAATAAATAAAGACAGATAGTAACAGGTGTTGACCAGAACTGTGGAGAAATAGCAGCTCTCATATACTATGGGTGAGAATGTAAAATGGTACAGGCATGCCAGTAACCCCAGCACTCTGGGAGGCTGAAGCAGGAAGATCATTTGAAGCCAGGAGAACAGTACAGGCAATGTCCCTACACCTCATCTCTACAAAAAAATTAAAACATTAGCTGAACGTGGAGGGGTGTGCCTATATTTCTAGATATTCATGAGGCTGAGACAAGAGGATTGCTTGAGCCCAAGAGTATGAGGCTGCAGTGAGGTAACGAGCTATGAGCATGCCACTTCATTTTAGCCTACATTAAAAAGCGAGACCTTGTCTCAGAAATAAAAAAGAATATAAGGCCAGGTGGGGTGGTTCACACTTGTAATCCCAGCACTTTGGAGACCGAGGCAGGTGGATTGTTGGGCTCACAGGTTCGAGACCAGCCTGAGCCAGAGCAAGACCTCGTCTCTAAAAATAGCCGTGCATTGTGGCAGGTGCCTATAGTCCCAGCTACTTGGGAGGCTGAGGCAAGAGAATCGCTTGAGCCCAGGAGTTTGAGGTTGCTGTGAGTTATGATGCCATAGCACTCTACTAACAGTGACAAAGTGAGACTCTGTCTAAAAAAAAAAAAAAAAAAAGAATATAAAATAGTATGCTGCTTTGAAAAAGCCTAGCAATTCCGACTCGGCACCTGTGGCTCAAGCGGCTAAGGTGCCAGCCACATACACCTGAGCTGGTGGGTTCAAATCCAGCCCGGGCCCAGCAAACAACTATGATGGCTGCAAACAAAAAATAGCAGGGCATTGTGGCGGGCGCCTGTAGTCCCAGCTACTTGAGAGGTGGAGGTAGGAGACTCACTTGAGCCCAAGAGTTGGAGGTTGCTATGAGCTGTGATGCCACGGCACTCTATCCAGGGCGACAGCTTAAGGCTCTGTGTCAAAAAAAAAAAGCCTAGCAATTCCAAAAGGTTAAACATCCAGGTTATTGTATGACCCATCAACTACATTCCTAAGTATATATCAAAGAGAGACGAAAACATCCCATAGCTATAGAAAGCCATATACAGGAATGTTTATAGCAGCTCTGTTCATAGTAGCCAGAAAGTGCAAAACAATTCAAATGTACGTCAAATGATGTATAGACAAAATGTGGTCTATCTAGCCACACATTGGAATATTATTTGACCATAAAAGGGAATGAAGCAATGACACTTGCTACAACATGGATGAACCTTGAAAACACAATGTTCAGTGAAGAAAAGCAGTCACAAAAGGCCATATATTGCATGACTCCATTTATGGAAAATGTCCAAAACAGGCAATTCCATAGAGACAGAAAGTAGATTAGTATTTGCCAGAGACCTGAGAGGAGAGGACAATGGGAAGTAAATGCTAATGGGTACAGGATTTCAGTGCTGAAAATATCCTAAAATTAATTAATTGTGGTGATGTTTGCACAACTGCAGTGAATTGTGTACTTACAAAAAGTTGTCAATTCTGGCTGGGCACAGTGGCTCGCGCCTGTTATCCTAGCTCTCTGGAAGGCGAGCAGGTGGATCACCTGAGCTCACAAGTTAGAGACCACCCTAAGCCAAAGTGAGACCCCATCTCTAAAAACACCAGGGCATTGTGGCAGACACCTGTAGTCCCAGCTTCTTGGGAGGCTGAGGCAAGAGAATCACTTTAGCCCAAGAGTTTGAAGTTGCTGTGAGCTGTGACTCCACGGCATTCTACCAAGGACAATAAAAGTGAGATTCTGTTTCTCAAAAAAAAAAAAAGTAGTCAATTCTACATTAGTGCCTACAATATTTGTTTTATTGGTCTGAGTAAGCCACAAGTCTGGTAACCATTGTTCTAGACATTTCACATACTACTTTAAATAACCCTAACACACTCTGAAATATAACAATGGAATCTCACATTTTCTGGGTAAGAAAAAACACAATTTTGAACCCATAAGCTTTTACCTGAATGCAAAGGAAGACTACTTAAAACTCAGACCAGTATAGTTTATCAATTTAGAAGGTATAGAATAAGTATACTATATTTTGCCATGTATAAGGTGCCCCAATCTATAATGTGTACCCACATTTATGGCACAAACTTTCAGGGAAAAATATCTTTCATCTTAATTTTTTAATTCAAATTTTTATTTATTTATATTTAGGTACTTATTTTTTGTATTATAAAGGAATTACACCATTTATTTTTTAATATATTACAAGAAATTTTATGTAACAAATAATTATGAAACATAAGAACAGATATAAAGTACAAGAAATTTTATGTACTGACAACAAATTTACAGTATTTACCCATCCTAGAAGGCCAAGACTCTTCATTAATGTCAGAAGTATTGTCTTTTTCAATTTCTGTATTACAGATGTATTCTGAAGAGTCACTTTCCTCATTCCCATAAATTTCATCATCCTCAGTTTTATCTACAGAATTGCTGGTGTTGCTTTTTTTTTTTTTTTTTTTTTGTAGAGACAGAGTCTCACTTTAATGATGAGTGTGATGCCATGGCATCACACAGTTCACAGGAACCTCCAACTCCTGGATTTAGGCAATTCTCTTGCCTCAGCCTCCCAAGTAGCTGGGTAGCTAGGACTACAGGCACCCGCCACAACGCCCGGCTATCTTGCTGCAGTTTGGCCAGGGCCGGGTTTGAAACCGCCATCCTCCGTATATGGGGCCAGCGCCCTACCCACTGAGCCACAGGCACCACTCAGATGCTGCATTTTTTAATAGCCACTTCCTTCTTGACACTATTCCATGATCTTAGGATCCAATCACAAACCCGGGTAATAGATGCTTTCTTGATTCTGCCTGTAGGTGTTAAATCATTACCAGTTGACTACATCCATGATGTCCACTCTTTCTTCATTAGGATCTCCAAGGGCAAATTTTAATTCAAAATTTTAATTCAAAAGTTTGTTTACTGGTACACCAAAAAGTTGTAGTTGGCTGGTTAGCCCACGGGTATCACAGCAAGTTGGGTTTTCAAGTCTTTTGCAATTAATTTTGCACTCTGGGTAACATGGGCTTTGAAATGATCAAAAGCAAGCAAAGCTGAGGTTTTTGTTTGGGGGGTGAGGGATTGACACAGAGTCTCACTCTGTTGTCCAGGCTATATTGCCATGACCTCAGCCTAGCTCACAGCAACCTCTCACTCCTGGGTCCAAGCAATCCTCCTGCCTCAGGCCTCCTAATAGCTGGGACTACAAGCACCTGCTATAATGCCTTACTAACTTTTCCATTTTCAATAGACAGAGGATCTTGCTCTTGCTCAGGTTGGTCTCAAAATTCCTGAGCTCAGTCAATCCTCCCACCTCGGCCTCCCAGAGTGGTAGGATTACAGGCATGAGCCACTGTGCCCAACCACAAAGCTGGTTTTTTAAGTAATCCTCCAGGCCTTTGTGACCAGATTTTGTTAAACCAAATTTTCATGTATATGGACAATAACCCTACTTGGAATCTCTTCTTTCAGAAACATTTTTCTTTTAAAGTAGATGGTAGGTGGTAACTTTGTCCCATCTGCACAACAGGCTAGAACAACAGAGAAATATGTTTTCTCATGTACACTAGTTTTAACAGTCCTGGTCATTATTCCTTTGATGTTCACAGTTCTGTTGGATGGTACATCAAATATGAGTGTGATCTCATCCATATTGGCAATCTGGGCTGGTTCAAAGTTGAAAGTCTTTCTAAAATTGATTACATAAGAACCTAAGAATGAAATTCTTTTTTTGCAGTTTTTGGCCGGGGCTGGGTTTGAACCCGCCACCTCCGGCATATGGGGCTGGCACCCTACACCTTTGAGCCACAGGTGCCACCCTAAGAATGAAATTCTAAAACTTGATTCTCATAGGCTGCTAGAGGTTGGGGGCAAGTTTTGTTCCTGTCCTCATGCTCAGAACTCTTCTCTTCATAAAGGTAAAGTAGCATATAAGTATCCCTAAGAAATCATCAATATATTTTTCTTTTTTTTTTTTAGAGAAAGAGTCTCACTTTGGCACCCTCAGTAGAGTGTGGTGGCATCACAGCTCACAGAGACCTCCAGCTCTTGGGCTTAGGAGATCCTCTGGCCTCAGCCTCCCGAGCAGCTGGGACCATGGGCACCCGCCACAACACCCAGCTATTTTTTGTTGTGGTCTGGCCAGGGCTGGGCTTGAACCCACCACCCTCGGTATATGGGGCCAGCACCCTACTCACTGAACCACAGGTGCTGCCCAATGTATATATTTTTTTCTTGTACAATCCTTTTACCCTCTTCTTCTATCACTCAGTCAAAACAGATTCCACTTTGACACTGCTCCAGAATCCAGGTCTTCACCTCCTACTCCCACCTCCAGAATGGGTGGAGGTTTCCCTCACATTGCCTTCTTTCGTCTTGGCATCTGAAGAAGCTTTTGTTCTTGTTGCCTTCATAATCTGGTGATACTCTCTGTGGGAGGAAGTCAAAAGTATCTCTCGGCAGCTCTGTTTAACGTCGTCTCTTTAACATATGTAATAACTGTTAGCTTAAAATTTGTAGTATACGAAAGCATTTTGAATTTTCCAAGGGATTTTGCAATAATTTTTGCAAAAATAATCAGCTAGATTGCTAGCTTTCACCTCAGGTGGATGAACAGAAATGGGTCACACTTTGCTGGCTGAAACTGCTTTTGTTGTAAATTTCTGATAAGTTTAACAAAACCAATTACCTACCATATTTCAGATTATTATTTTGCATATGGATATCATTATTACTTTCTAGAGTTACACTTTTAAAGCATAAGCATAAATAAATTAAAAATATGTATATATGGCTCAGCGCCTATGGCTCAACGGGCTAAGGCGTTAGCCATGTACACCTGAGCTGGCGGGTTCGAATCCAGCCCGGGCCTGCCAAACAACAATGATGGTTGCAACCAAAAAATGGCCGGGTGTTGTGGCAGGCGCCTGTAGTCCCAGCTACTTGGGAGCTATTCGCTTGAGCCCAGGAATTAGAGGTTGCTGTGAGCTGTGATGCCACAGCACTCTATCTAGGGTGACAGCTTAAGGTTCTGTCTCAAAAAAAAAAAAAAAAAAAAGTATATAAATATAGAATTAGCATACCCATGTGTAATGCACATAATTACTTTTCCCTCAAAAATTTGAAGAAAAAAGTACATATTATACATGGCAAAATATGGAGTTACAAAACCACTCTGGAAAAAAACAACTTTAAAATCTCTGATTTGGAATCTCATTTCTTCTGAGGCATAACTGTTATGACACGGTGCACTGAATAATACAAGCCAGCCAAGTCCATCTTTATCAGATCAGCTGCATACAATCTATCCGTATGGTACATACACCACACCGAGCATGATCATATAAGATCAACAGCATTTCTTCTACAATCTTGTTACTAAAATCTGACTTCCATACAGACCTGGTAATAGGCTTTCTTGATTTCTTTCTGGCTGGCATTTCGGGGCACTCCTAAGACCTGGTAATAATCTTCTTTGGCCAAAGGGGTGCTCGTGTGGATGAAGGCAGTACAAATAAAAGGGTTACTTTTTGTTCCTAAAAGGAAAAAAAAAGAAATACAATCACTCTAGGAATGTGCTCAACAAAAGGAAACTGTGGCCACATCTATAATTAGTGAGTTAGTGGCTCACATCTATAATCCTAGCACTTTGGGAGGCCAAGGCAGGTGGGCTGCTTGAACTCGGGAGCTCAAGCCCAGCCTAAGCAAGAGGCTAAGCCTATCTTTACTAAAAATAGGAAAACTAGCCAGGTGTATTGGCAGGCACCTGTAGTCCTGGTTACTAGGGAGGCTGAAGCAAGAGAATCCCTTAAACCCAAGAGTTTGAGGTTGCTTTGAGCGATAATGCCAGGGCAACAGAGTGAGATTCCGTCTCAAAAAAGAAAAAAAAACTCGCCACCCACCACATACACTGAGGCTGGCAGGACTGAGCCTGGCCCAGCTAAACAACAATGACAACTGCAACAAAAAATAGCCGGGCGTTGAGGCAGGCACCTGTAGTCCCAGCAACTTGAGAGGCTGAGGCAAGAGAATCGCTTAAGCCCAAGAGTTTGAGGTTGCTATTAGCTGTGACGCCATGGCATTCTATCAAGGGCCACATAGTGAGACTCTGTCTCAAAAAACAAAGGAAACTTGGGTACTCCTATGAAGGAACAGGCTACAGCTTTAGGCTACAGCTTTAGACTACAGCTGTTCCCTTCCAAGGCCACTGCAGATCAAACTCACTACACTCCAAAAATACTGGCTCGGTGCCTGTGGCTCAACGGGCTAAGGCGCCAGCCACGTACACCTGAGGTCGCCGGTTCGAATCTAGCCCGGACCTGCCAAATAACAATGCTGGCTGCAAGCAAAAAATGGCCGGGCGTTGTGGC
>CAUYRH010076829.1:0-18410 GCA_963574655.1 Perodicticus potto
GAAGCAAAAAGACAGAAAATATTTGGACTTCAATATTTACACATTTCATTATGAAAAAATTATAAAATTTATTCTAAGAATTTACTATGCACTTTTGAGGTACCTCAGTAACCTGTAGAAAGAGTATGCTTTCAATTAAAAATATTTGAATCTATAGAGAAAAGTTCATTTAAAATGTCAATAATGTTAAATATAGATAAAATTCAATTTTGAAGAAGACTGCAGGCAATTATATGAAAAATACTAAAAATAAAGTGGAGAGGAGGTCCACTGAATCCATCCTGGCTTATTTTACTATGGGTATTAAAAGTAAAACTTTAGTGAAACACAAAGCAGTTGGGATAGGAGGGTAGATGCTGTAAACTGCGACATATCATTCTATAAATACCCTTTCACAAATTTTCTCTCTCTCCTTCTTTCTCTGGAAAATACCCGGTCAGAACAGTATGATGCACTCTGATAATCTTATCTTACAGGTTCAACAGTTACCAACACATGGCCAATTCATTTCATCTACATCCTTTTAACTATTCCTGTCTTCTGCATTATTTTAAAGGACATCTCAGATACCATTTCATTGCATCTGAAAATTCCTTCACATGTTTGCAGGGTCTAGAAGTAGTGTCCTGTCATTTTTGATATTTAATTGTACTTTTTCTCCTCTTTTCTTGAATATCCTGTCTGACATTTATTAATATTAATTTTGTTATACTTTCAATGAACCAATTTGTCTTCTCTATTTGTTTATTATTTCATTATTTCCTCCTATCTTTATTATTTTCTTACTTGAACTTTCTTTTTGTTTAATTAGATCTTCTCCTACCTTTTTAAGATGTATGAAATCTCATAGATTTTCACTCTTTCTTCTCTGTCAACAAATGTATCCAACGTTATATCCTTCTAAAAATGGCATAAGCAGCATTTTATAAACATTTGATATATCTTATTTTCATTTGGCTCAAAGTATTTTCCAATTTTCATTGTAATTTTTTGACTCAAATGCTGAAATGTTGTATTTACATTTTCAGTTAAGTCAAAATGTTTTCTAATATTCCTTGTGATTTTGACTGACTCATGTGTGTGTTAGAAGTATATTTCTTCATTTCCAAACATAGAGTTTCCATTTTTTATATTATTGGTTTCTAGCTTAATCTAATTGTGGTGAGAAATCATATTTTGCATGCCATTGGTTGAGATGTCTTATGTTACTCCTCATTTCAAACAATGAATTTTTCTAAATTATCCATGTATTCACAAAAGGAATATATATTTGGCAGTGGTTGGCTGGGGCATTCTAAGTAATTAATTAGTTAGATTGGTTGATCATATCATTAAAATAGTCTACATCTTTACTATTTTTTTTTTTTGCTGCTTGCTTGTTATTGAGGTTAGTGTATAAAATTTCCCTCTACAATTATGAACTCAACTATTTCTGTCAAAATTTTAAAATATACATATTGTCCAAGTTTTTAACCTTATAATTTTTATACATACACATATATATGTTTTATATATATATATATATATATATATATATATATAAAATCATAGGAAAATAATCTTTTATACTACTTTTTTCTTAAAGTCTACATTGTCTTATATTGAATAAATTTGTTGGATATACCACCTTTATTAGTATTTATATGATATTTCTCCATTAATTGTAGTTTCAACCACTCTAGAGATTATAATATGTACTTAATGATTGAAAGTTTCCAATATTAATTTATATTTTGTACTTTTTCCTAAAGACAAAATGATTTTCTTTATTTTTTTCATTATTGACTTATATGCCTTTATTGTTATAGAAGTTATGTTTATTTATATTTTACTTAGCTTAACCTACATACAACATTATTCTAATTATTTATATACTCAAAATATATTTATGTCACCTTTTCTTCTTGCATCTCTGTGCTTCCTTAGGGAATTGCTTTCCTTCTATCTAAACAAACTTTTGGGGTAAGTCAGCTAGAGGCAAATTTTGTCAACTATTTTTTTCCAAAAATCACATTATTTTATTTTAGTCTTAAGGGCTATTTTCTCTGGTTATAGAATTCTAGGTTTGTAATTATTCTTTATGATTTCACATTCTTCTGTCTTCTGTTATTTTAATTGAGAAACGTATTGCTCCTTTGGAAATTCACTTTACTAGCATTTTGATACCTTCAAGCAGAGTTTTTTTTTTTTTGAAAAGCAAGTATTCAATGTACTCAACTTCAAGCGGACTTTTAAAAAATGTTTTTAATACAACTTTTTCAGTTATCTTCAGTGAAAGGATTTATCTGAATTACCTAGCATTCTATTAATTGAAGCATTTATTATAATTTTGCTAAGTATGAATGAGTGAACATTAGAAAACATCAACTTTACCTCAAATAACTTTCTTCAAAAGAAAAATAATTTTCATCAAAGAAACTTTGAGTGATAATATAAATGACTAACTTTGAGTCTTAACAAGTTTTCTTATTGGGATTCAGGCATGTCCAATCATGGTTAACAGGCACATAACTATATTACAGATTTCAGTTACCAGACTGTGTTGCATATATGAATGAGGATCCTCCTGGGAACTTTGGTGGAAGAGTGTAGCTAGGACTGGTGGGATAATAGTGCCTTAGTGGTGAGGGTGATAGTGGCAATGGTATTCTCTTTTCTATTCACTTGGATTACCACTTCCTTGCCCTAATCAATCTGAGCCTCTACTGGACTCATGGTTGAGTCTAATGCAATAAGGCACATTAAGAAAAATCAGCAAGCACTGTTTTCACTAAAATGTTTACACAACACTGGACAGTAAGCTGGAACTATTTTGGAATCCAGAAGGAGTAAAGAGGTATTCACTCTATCTTAACATGGAAACATGGTCTTTAGTGCTCCACAACATGAAGAAAATCACTGTGGGGTGACTACATCCAGTGTGTTGGGTAATGGCACTAACTACTTACAGGAAGGCATTGACCAGTAAAGATCAGTTGTAATAAACACCTGTGATTTTGTGGACTGTGTAGGCTTCAAAACCACAAACTCATGAAGGATCTGGAGCTGATGAAGAAAATGATTTGTCACATTATGGTTCTTAAATACTTCCATGACACCTGGAAAACAAGAGGACTTAATGCTGACTTCTGAACTACAGTCTTTCATGAGAAAGTTGTGAAATAGTAGAATAGAGTCCCCTGTTGGTGACTTTTGTGATGCCAATGTGCTTAGTATGTTATGATGACTATTGTGCCTTACCACCCACTAGGGAGGAGTGGACCTTATTCAGAAAAATACTTTTCATACAGAGTAATGTACCAGACATCTCAAAGTCTTTATTTGAGTCTTAGCCAAAAAATAATTACCTGTGTTGAAGTTAACCTGTAGAAATTACACCTCTCTCTTACGTGACTTTAACTTAATGTGACCTATATGAAGTGACTATTTTCACATAAATTTCCCATCATATTAAGTCTACCTTAGACATCTACTATGTGACAGGCAGTGTATTAACATTGCACGTGCAATTTCTTTTTGATCTTTACTACAGTATTTTTGACTAGGCATTAGAAGAAAATTGAGATTTTCAAGCAGAGATTATCTCAACCATGATTATAGAGCTAGAAAGTAGCAGTCATCCCAATGCTTGATGTTAGGTTTGTCTATTCTAAAGGATATGATTGTTCCAGCCCCCAATCCTACCTCCTTTAATCATAAGAATGTATGAACATGTTGAGAAGAAAACATAGTGGTATGAAATTACTTTATAGACTAAACTGGGTACATTCACCTCAAATTCTCCTTGTTTACATTATCATTCAGGGCTGCACCATGACTGTTACAAAGGATATCTGTCTTTGGGATGGATGGGGTTTCATCATAAAAGCACTGGGGAAACTTTAGAGGAATTCTATCTAGCTTTCGGAATGCTATACACATTTCTTCAAAACTGTGGGATACATACAACTCATAAGTCAACATACTTCTTTTCTATAACAGAGCATTCATTTTAAGATTACAAAGAAAGCTCTTCATCTTGATAACATAATGTTACATGAAGACAAAAAGAAGAACTTTACCTCAAATAACTTTCTTCAAAAAGAAGTATTATTAATGATGGAAGAAAAATAGAAGCCAATAAAATGATACCCCATGGCCAAAATGTGTGACTTTAAAGGAGGAGAGAGGGAAAAGGGAGGGAGGAAGGAAAGTATAGAGGAAAAAAATCAGAGAGAGAAAGAAAATAGAGCAAGGAAATCTCATCCAGTCTGTGGAAGAACAAGGCCAGGGGTTTAAATATTTACTCCCTTTGTAGGAAGTTAGTGATACTTAAATTAGGTTTTCCCACTTATGTGATGAAGGGAAAATCCAAAAGATTAGATTAATTTTGTTTGTTTGTTTGTGTTGGGGGTACATCAGCATATAATGACTGCTAAATAAGTTTTAATCTTTACTTTGTACATTCTTTTGAAAACAATACCCTTTAATTCTTAGCGGAATATTCTGTATGCATAATTAGAGTGAGATTTCACACAGTGCAGAATAAGTAGCATTTTCTTCCTTATGTCAAAAATTTAAAAAAGAAAAGAAAGAAGATTAAAAATGTAAAAGAAGCCAAGAGTTAAACGTTAACTGGGATTGCCAGCTAATAATCTTGGTAAAGAAATGAGTGGATATTTCTTTGCTTCTTCTATCCTTATTATTTATTTAAATGACAGCTTGAAGTCTCTATGTTCTTTGATCCCTCTTTTTATGCTGAGTCATATCTTGGTGATGCAATAGCAATGCAATAAATCAGCTGTGGAATTCAATTTGGTGTTACTAAAAATCACAGTGGCAGGTGTTTCAAGCTAGACTGGTGGACTATTTCCAGAAGTTTGGAAAATAAAGGAAATGGAGAGATGAGGCAAAACCATGGGAGTCATAATTCTCAGGCTGATTAGAGGGTACAGGTCGAGCTGACACTGTCATGGCCTAACCTTGTTTCACTCTAGGTCTAGTGTTCAAGAAGTACCATTATTTATTTCTTCGGCTGCTCCAACCTACTCACCCTACTAAAACTGGATTAAGTTAAAACTGCTGGGTTTCTCTTGGAGACCTCAGAAAACTGTGCCCCACAGCTTTTCATCAGTGCCTCAAATATGTCTGCCAACAGAGAAGATCTCTCAGGGAGAAACATGTCATCAAAAATCGCAAGTTCTCAGTCACACCTTTTGATGGGGAAAAAAAGTTTCTCTTCCCCTCACTCAACCCCGCCTCTGCTCTTACAGGGACCTCTTTAAATAAAACAAACAAGTTCTAAAACCTCTCCAGGGTCACTTTTACCCTTGTCAAGACTGTGTTGCCCACTCTTGGCAACACAGATCTGGTCTTTTTCCCAGTAACCTGGTGGTCTTGGCAAAACCTTACACAGGTTCCCATGCTACACATCCAGAGATTGTAGGGTTTGGTGGTTACAGAGCACAAGCCAGAGAATCTTGCATTTTAGTCTCCGCTGAGCAACTCAACTCTCTGACCCTGCAGATGAGTCATTTGGATGCCCTTGACTGAAAGGAAAGATTTGGGGCAAATATAGGAACCTCTGCAGCCCAGATGATGTTTGTGAGCTGTGTTTTCCCAGATCAAATAAACAAGCACAAAAAGCAGTCATCCAGCCCTCATGAAATAATATTATGTGCCCCAGATACTTTTGTGGCTGGTGGGTGGCTAAATTAGGTTCTTGTTTTGTCTAAAGTCATTTGAGTATATATAAAAAATTATATAGCAAAAATCTGGTGTTCTGAATGTCTCCAATCATGAAAACTACTAGTCTTAAAAAATACGTCAGTGATAAAGCATAAACATAAATTAAGATCCAATTTACCAATAAAACACATGGCTTGCATAATGCAGAAAAGTTAAAAGCATCAAGTCAAAACATGTAGATATCCATAACCATTACTCACAGTTATGCTGTTCTGAAGTCACATCACAATTATTAACTGTTGCAATGAAAACTTGAAGACCTTCAGGTTTCTTGCTACACATAGTTTGAAATCTCTTGTATGAGAAAAAAAAATGTTTCACTAAGATCTAATTTCCATTGAGAGGGTAGCTGAAATTTAGATTCTTCTAGATGTGCTTTCTTTCAGAACACTTGTTGGGTTTGAACATTTACTTCTCTGCAACTGTGAAGATCTAGAATTCTGGAAATCCTTTTTCATTGGGGATGAGCCAGACATGGTCATCCTAACGTATTAAAATTCCTTCTCCTTCTCTTTTTATTCATTCAACCAAAGCCCTAAGGGATTCAGTGATCCTCTCTACTTTTCCACATGTTGGAAGAAAACTTGTGAGTTAGTCAAACTTTGCCCTCCTCCTCCTCCTTCCTACCCTACCCCTTATTATCTGAGGCATCCCTTTAAAAATCTCTTGAATGTTAGGTAGGGTGCTCCCTACTTTCCTTCAGCTGTCCAAGGTCTTCTCTGTTCCCAGCCAATCAGTGTGCTATCAGCTTAGCAATCACATGCACAGGAGAAGGTTTTATGTAGAAGTAAAGCAATTAAAAGGGATTAGGAAGTAGAAAGATGGAATGATAATTTTGTGTTCCCTCTAAATGTTGAGAGGTTACATTCCTTCGCTCAATGGTAGAATGATGGGACTGGATTAAATGCTCCTGGACTTTTCTGAACCTATCATTGAATAATGTATTAACTTTTCCCTTTTCACACAATTTAAGTGCATTATAAGAGTGGCTTTCTGGAAATTTTTCTTAGAGTTCTATCTCTTCTGGATTTAAATTTTCCATGGTAAAAATTTTAGGCCAGGTAGGAGCTAACAGTAATCCATGGCAGATTTCTGGGTTGGCAGGGTCATTTAAAGTCCAATAAATTAACATTTATTGAGTACTTTATATATTTAAAAATTGGGATTTTGATACATGTTAACTCATTTCATATTTACTGTAACAGATAAATATGGTTATTACCATTTTACAGAATAGAAACATGGAGTAGAGACTAGATACATTGCCTCAGGGGACACAGCTGTTAATTGGCAGAGTTGAGATGTGAACCCAGGCTATCTGGCAAGGAAGCCATAGTCTTTACAAATGCTATGCTGAGGAAATTCTCACAAAGAGTTCATACTTTTTGATGGCTTTTACTATATAATTTCACTATAGAATCAGCTCTTCATCTATAAATTCCATATATCACCATTGGTCCTAAAATCTTACTGTAAGCTATGATTTCCTTGATCACTTTAATGAAAACAAGCAAACCCTTCACCCAGTTTTCTCCTATACTTCGTGCATGACTGCAGCTTAGCTAGGAAAATCTACTTACTGTTCAAGATCAACAGCCCCAGGTCTTAAAATTAAAGTCTTGCATGCTTTCCTAAACTTGTAACAAATTTCCCTGGTGTATCTATCAGGCTGAAACTTTAGCTTCATGGATTTTTTTGTGTGTGTTTGTTTTTGTTTGTTTGTTTTTTCTGATTAAAGCAGGTAGCTCTCCTATTTATTCATTTAACAAATAGTTGTCAGGATTTACCATGAACTCAGTATCATGCAGAGACTTAGTATAATCATGTTAAGTAGGTTATACTTTCATTGAGCTCTTTAAAGTCAAAGTAAAAAAATACCCGAGCAACAATTACAACAAACAAGGGGCAACTCCCTGTATTCCAGGGATATATATACCAATAAATAAATAAAGAAATAAATCCTACATGAAGTCTTCCGATTAAAATATATTTTTCAAAGAACCGAGTGTAAAAATGAGTATTTCACATCTGAATCTTCTGTATACCTAGAATTTTGTGTTTTTTATAGGATGGGTAATCCTAAAACTAGGGATTTTCGTGTATATACCCATGTGTCCACTTTTGTGCACACACGCACCAAAACTAAGGAAAAATAATTGCTTTTACTTATTTCTTGGTAAAATGGCACTTCTCTGGCCCTGTATGTTATCCTTTACCGTGTTGCTTCATTTGAAATCTTGGACACACCTGAATTATATCATAGGCCAGATAAATCATCTTCCATAAACTTTTGTAAATTTCTTACTACCGAATCCTTTAAGTTGAATATGGTTCAAATTACTTTACACATTTTTCTGGAAATATAGGATATTAAAAGGAAGAGAAAAGTATTGGATGGAGCTCTAGAAAAACCTTTAATTTTTCTGAAATTGGCTTTAGCATCATGAATCAACACAGTACCAGCCAATTCTTACTTTATAACTGGTTCACATAAGCCTATTTTTTAGACCTTCTAAGCATATCTAATGGCTTTAATGCTTCTGCTATTCCTTCCTCCTTTATCAGGCTAATTAAAATTTCTTCTTCAAGTCTTGGTGTGGATGAGTGCTTTCCTCAGGTTGCCTTTTCTAACTCTTTAGTATGCTGTCAGCACTTTTCCTCTATGTCTCTTCCAATGAATTGTGAGTCCCACTGACTGCCAGTGCCACCAGAGATGGGTATGATCACAATCCTTAGCCCAGTGCTGGCTCCGAGCAAGTGCTCATATTTAAGTATAAAGGAATGAATGAAGTATATGTTCCTTTTGAGTTCTCCTTGAGGAAAAACAGGGATGATTCCTAGAAAATGTCTAAATGGAAGATAGTGTGTCCTTACTAGTACTACCTTTTAAAGATAGAGTAGATTCACTTAACCCAGTCTTTCAAGAAAACCAAACATAAAAGTTTAGTAACTGTAGAGGACAAAAAGTGATATGTTTTCCTCACCCATTGCAAGATTCATGGCTGATACCTCTATAACAAAGATGATTAATGAATGAAAAGTGTAACAAATTTATCTAACCAAAGTTTTACATGATGATGTAGTTACAGAAATAAAGACCCAAAGACCTCAAGAAAACTATATTTTTACCCTTAAGTTAGATGAAGAATGGATGATGTGTAGAGGAATAATTGAATAGAAAGGGGTATATAACCTGATGGTAAAAAGCTGGGGGGATGTAGCAAGGCCTGTTTGTTCAGTTTCTTCTTGGCCTCTCTGTATATCGTTCCTGCCCTTTGAGTATAGGGCAGGACACCTGTCACATGGGGGTCTTCAAAAGAGAGTTGGCCAAAAACTGTCAGAGAGAACTTTCTGCTTCTGCAGTTTTCTCAATTTCCTCCAGCTCAAAATATTCTGTATGCCAAGGTGCCATATTTTGGTGTCTTGTCAATTGCAAGCATCCCAGTTATTTTTTCACTCTTAGATTAAAGCAGCTCTGGAGAGGGGGCCTAAGGACTGGGTGAGGTGTTTATTTTTTCTGCTTTATCATTTTACTTGTCCTTATTTGCTAATCCACCTTCTCTGATGGAATGTGAGCAGCTAAGAGCATCCCGCTCAGGGTGTGTACACAGCGAAGAGAGTAGACAGATGCTTGAATAAAGGAATGAGATAAATAAATGGTTGAAAGGTTAATTGCTAAAAGGACCTTTCACATTGAAAGAAAGAATTTTGTTTCTTTCTCAACCAGTTTTTTAGTTAAAGATGTTGGCATCCTAGAGAAATAAGGTGCAATGATGAGAAAGCATTTTTACCAGCATCTGTCAAAACAGGTCTGACATATTTTAAGTCCAGATGGACCTCAGAGCTGAGGAAGGGAGTAGATAACCTGTGTGTCAGCCAGCTCTATTCATTTATCTTCCATTCTATAAATGTCTACTGATCAATCACTTTTTGCATTGCATTTAAATAAGCATTGAGATTAAGGCTCAGTGTCCATAGCACAGTGGTTATGGAGCCAGCCACATACACCAAAGTTGCTGGTTTCAAACCAGGCCCAGGACAGCTAAACAACAATGACAACTGGAAGAAAAAATAGCTGGGTGTTGTGGCGGGTGCCTGTAGTCCTAGCTACTTGGGAGGCTGAGGCAAGAGAATCACTTACACCCAAGAGTCTGAGGTTGCTGTGAGCTGTGATGCCACAGCACTCTACTGAGGAAGACATAGTGAGACTCTGTCTCAAAACAAAACAAAACAAACAAACAAACAAACAAAAAACTAAGAAAATACAGATTAATAAGAAAGAAAATCCTGCCTGTAAGTAGTTTATGATATACAAGAAGGATGATTATATACAGAGATCAAATATCACTTAATATCAACAAATAGTGATGGACTATCTTACTCTTTTGAATCTCTATCCTCTGGGATAGAGATTTTATTTTATGAGCAGAGAATGATCAGAATGTACAGTTTCGGCACAGGATCACCTACTTAAAAAATAATTTGAGTTCAGGTGCTTATTGAGCTGCTATGAAATTTAATAATAAAGGAGACATAGAAGGTTTCTCTTGATACAATCATTTAATTGTATGAAACTTAATATCGGCACATGTAGAAGATTTTCTTCATGTTTGAAGTACTAGCTAAGATAATTTTTTATTCTTCTAAATCATTAGGAAAGTTTCCTCCCATTTCTGGAAGCTCTTACTATCTATAATGGGACCAGATGAGAAATCACAAGCAGAAGTATAAATTCCAGTCAAGTCCTAGGACTGGGAACAAGCCCGTGCACCTCACCCTTAGGTTTTTCATTATTCCACAATTAAAGGGGAAATCTGAATTTATTTCCTTCTTGCTAACTTTGTTTCACTCTCAAATGACAGGAAGAAAAGAAAAAAGTGAAAATCTCACACTTGAATGTAGGCTCCATGATTCATCAGCTGTGTGTCCTCAGGCACATCCCTTCTGTGGGACCTCAGTTTCCTCATTTGTTATACAAGACAAACAAGATAGCTCTGCCGGTACAGGCATAGATGGCTTCCAAAATCCCCTCAAATATAACAGTATCTGAATGGAGGGAGACATGTACAGAGCAGTCAGGTGAAAATCTCACCTTCCAGGACAGAGAATTTCAGGGCTTTGCAATGTAGGTAGCCCAGAGGCAAGAAATTGGGACTTTGGAGCCAGATAGACCTGGGTTTGAATCCTTGAATTAGAACTTAATAGGCTAGCTGTCATTATGGAAGTTATGCACCTAAATTATGTCATTGCTTCTATAAAAGGAAAATACTACTTCTACCTCACTAAGGAAGAATTTTAAAAAAATGAAAAACTATCCCAGTTCTCAATAAATTGTTGTCTTATACCCTACACCTGTCCCCCAGCATATACACCCACAAACACACATGCAAACAGCTACACCCTTCAGCTGGTGAGTAGCAATTCAGACGGGTGTATGGAGTAGCCAGAGAGATGTTTCAGAGAAAACCTGCGGTTTTCACTACAAAGCACCTGGGATCAGAAAAACGTATTCTCATTGACTCCATAAAATCGAAGGTATAGGCTTCCCCAAAGCAGAATTAGATAAAAAAAAATATCCATTTCTAGGCATTTGTGATACCAGCCATGACTGGCAAGACTCCCTTTTCCAAGAGGGGAACTCCCTCCATGATAGCTTAGGGAAAGAGGCCAGATTTTACCCTCTTTCCAGAAAACAAGAATCTCCCAGTTTGTGTTTACAAGAAGATTGTTGGTTTCACTCCAGCTGGAGGTGAAAAGAATGTCATCCTCTTCTCAGCCTAGTGGAGTCCACAGAATTTGCTGAGAATGTGGAGGGTGTTTTTCTCAGTGTGTGTGTGTTTGCATTTGGGGGCACAAGGCAGGAGACATATTGGAGTAACAGCCTCAACGCTGAGATTTGCCTTATGCACCTGTACACTGTGTGTCCTGCACACAGGGGTTGGAAGATGAGCCAGAAATAATTCCCCAGAGAGACACAACAGTGTTATTCCTACTGGCTGGGCCAGGAGGAGGCTCCCCTTCCTTTTTTCCTGGAGGATCCTATTGTTGACAGATTGCTGGGGCCCTTTCAGTTCAGACTTCCCATGTTGAGAATCTGTAGGGAACACTGGGGAGGGGAAAAGAAGGCCTGCTTCAGTGCCAGCAGGGTCACACTCCTCAGTGGGGAAGCCACACCAGTTGCATGGAGCCTTTGCTGCAGCCCAAGACCATGGTGATGGGGCAGCCCAGGGCATGGGGATGAGCCAGGCCACAGTGGGAGACCTTTTGTGTGTAGCACTGGATTATGGCCCATATCCGTTGGTTCTGACCAACTCCCAATACTTTTATCCCACTAGGAATATGACTAAGCAACCCTTTTATAGTGAAGTTGAGGGACATAATAGGGCTTATCCTGAAATACCTGTTTATAGTTTCCATTTCTAACTCTTAGAAAGTGGACTAAGGAAGAAGTCATGGAAAGAGTAAGCCAAAGTATGAACTCGGGAAGTCTCTGTGTAAAACCATTTGACTTCCAGGATGTGTTTGTGATATGGGATTCTGAGACAAGTGAAGTGGGCCCTGTGTTCTATGTTCAGCTCTCTCAGGTGTCTTCAAGAGTCGAAGAAGTGGGAGACCATCTGTATTTACTACTACTCCACCTCCCGACCCACTGGGACTCTGCTCAGCCTTGCTGGGCCACATTGAACCTAAAAGGCAAATGACCTTGCTTACTGTCATCTTCATAATCATGTATTTTACCAAACTTGAAAGTAGTGAGAGTATCATTTGGGGAGAAGAGGCAATAGAAATTTACTTTAAAAACAATGACAGCATAATAATAATGATAACACCCCCCACCCCGATGAGTGGGGCTCTCTTCTCAGCTCTGGTTTGGCTGGCCTCCTTGGCTTGGCAAGCTTGACCCACTTCATCTCCCACTTTTCCTGTTGGCTGAGCTCCCATTCCCCTCTTGGCTCCTGTAGCTTGATTCCTGGCTGGCTATGGTAATCCCACATAACATGTTATGCAAATTTATATGAACCCCATTACAAAGATTAGCAAGGAGTTACTGTTTCTTTTCCTTGATAGAATTGATCATTTCTAACTTGGCTTTAAGTAGCCAGTCCAACTTGTGGGTCCTTAGTTTACTTCTCATAAGAAAGAGTCCCAGACCCACCCCCAAAGAAAAAAGATTTCCCATTTGTCAGTCCTGCCCTAGTCCCCCAAAGCACTGTCTACTTTGTAAATTCCTACCAGTCTTATTTAGAACCACATTCACAAGTTGCCTGGGAACTGCTCTCAGAAAGCTTCTATCTGCCCCAGCCCTTGGGGCTTGATTTCCCACAGACCCCTGGGTGGTTCAATCGTTGTCTGTATCAACAATGGGATAAACTTATTGTGGCTGCCCAGGCTTTAGCAAAGAGTTGTGGGAATCATTTGTGAATTACTTCTTTGATTTTTTTCCTAAATGTAATTATGTTTCCACTCATGTTAAAAAGTTATTCCCAGAGTACAGTTTCTTTGGTGGCATTGTTACATTTAGGAGGGAGACGTGCACCTCAGTTCTAACAAAAAATAAGGACGGCACCAAGCTCTGGATTTTACACTGAAATAATTAAAGGCCAGTCAGACAGCACCTCTATCTGCTCCTGATGCCTCATTCATAAAGAAGACATTTCCCATTCTTAACTTTTTACTACTAAAGAGAAAAGTGGTCACTATACCTCACTGTACAATGTCCCTTGATTTGAGATGTTTGATGTTTGTCTCATGTTTAGACTGGGGCTATAGGATTTGGGGAGGAATATCACAAAGCTTACATGTCATTATGATCACATGATATCAAGGATACATACTATCAACATATCTCACCAGTTTTGATGTTAACCTTGATCACTGGCTGAAGTAGTGTTTGTCAGATTTCTCCTATACACTCTTTTTCATAAGGTGCCCTTTGGAAGAAGTCACTATGCAAATCTCACACTTAAGAAGTAGGGTGTTATGCCGCATCTCCTTGAGGAGAAAGTATCCATATAAATTACTTAGAATTTGTCTTTGTCTTTCAAATCACATCTATGCAATTACAGCACTATGTGATTACAAGAGAGACAACAACGTAAAACAAAGGTAAGATGTAAAAGGTCTCAGAAAATAGCTCTCTTTCTTTCTACTTTTCTGATTTAGTGAGGACTGTATTTAATAATTTGTACAATAGACACCCGTGTGTGGCCAGGTTAACTTATCAACATTCATTATTCACTTGCCAAATATATTTGGTACCTATTTTTTGTTAAGTTCTAAATTCTCTCATTTGATCTTTAAAACCATACTGTGTGGCAGGTAAGAAAAGTGACATTAGTCTCACTCAGTGAGTGAGGGTGGAACATTGATGCTGGTGTTATTGACTGAGCTATAAAGAATTCCCAGGTTTGTGTTCAACGAGGGTAGTTCTTGACTGTACTCAAGAGTGTGGTTACTCTAGCACGGTGCCTGTGGCTCAAAAGAGTAGGGCAAGGGCCCCATGTCCTAGAAGTGGGGGGGGGGGGGTTTCAAACCCAGCCCAGGCCAAAAACTGCAAAAAAAAAAAAAAAAAACCAAAAAATTTCCCCTTAAAAAAAGAAAAGAGTGTGGTTACTCTAACGCCACTAAGAAGAACAGAACAGTCTACTTTTATTAAATATTTCCAAGTGTAATTCTTACTTGCTGAACTGTACCTGCTGCTAGAGAAATCAAGCATTCAGCTTAAAGTTTTGCTCAGCTCTTACTCGAATTTCACCTCTAGAGACATTTTTCCTCCACACCCCCAGCTCCCCTCCCTCTGTAAACTCTATCACTGGCTATGTCTAGGTTTCTGTTATGGCTAATAAGCAGTGCATGGCTTGAATGCCTCTGTCTAAATGTATCACTAGTGTGTTTACATGGAATTATTACTGTAGAACTTGGATCTTTGAAGTGCAGACACAATTCATTCTGGCACTTTACAAATCAGCCCAGTGGTCTTTTAGGAAATAATGCTTATCTCATAAGAGCATAACATTGTATCAGCCATCACAGAAAATGCCTTCAAAATAAAAGGAAGAGAGTACAATAGGATAACTGACAATGGGAGGTTTATAAAGGAAAAATGCCAAAGAATATGAAAATACCATGACTTGGACACATAGTTCTCGTGATAAAGACAGAGATGGCCAGGATGGGTGAGGCCCGGTGAGGAAGACTCTTAGGTAAGCTGAAGAGGTTAGACTGAAATAAGGTGGGAAGACAGAACTGAACGGGGGTGAAGATGAAGCCTTGAAGATGACACTTAACAGCTTTACCTATTGTCATGACACTCATTGTGAAACTCAGAATTTCCCCCCCTTTCTTCTCTAAGGCTTCTCCTGAGATTTTCCTGTATAGTAAATCAACTATAATTTGACAACAGAAATAGAGGTGGTCCTATGGTCCTCTTGGGAGTGGTTTAAGGTAAACCCAAAATTTATATTCCTCGAAGCTGTAGGAACAGAAACTATCTGAATTCAAAGATAGTCATTGCATATTTATTTCTAATACAACACATGTTCAGATTTTGTAGACGGGGCATAAGGACACCTTATTCTTTTATTTAGGTCTCCCAATATTTATGTTATTTTGGCTGCTTTTGCTCACATACGATCCCCTGAGCTAATTCACTCAGTATGCAAATACCTACTATAAACACATTTGCATTATTCTGTAATCTTTCTCTTTTCTCTCTCTGGATATTGAGTTTATTGACATCAAAGGTAATTAGTTTTGGAAGATTTAAGATAGGAGAGAAATTTCCATCAGGTTTTTGGATTCGTGTCCCATATGCCATATAGCAGGAGAAAGGAAATGATATAATCCAGCTTCAGAGCCTGGAAACACGAGACGGAACCTGTCACCACCACACAGCGTTCAGATGGCATGAATGGGTTCATTGAAAGGATTTGGCAGTCATACTGGAAGTGTTAATGCCACTGTGACTCAACAAGTCTAGGAACTGAGAAAAGAGGTTTTATCAAAAAAAAAAAAAAAAGATAATGAAACAAAACAGTATCTGTCATCTCTCTCAGTCCCCAAACTAGCTTTTCCTTATGATTACCATGTAGAGTATCTTCTCGTAGTTCATTCTAATAACACACTCTTATTTTCATAAAGTACCTAAGCAGACTTTTCTCTTCTTCTTCTTTTTTTTTTTAAGTAAGAATACGTGAGAAAAGCCAAGAAGTTTTAAAAGAAATACTGGTCCTTCCTTATGACTACAGAAAGGTTAGAGAGAAGGGTAAGCTACAGGACAAAGTTTTCTGATTTCTCTCCTGAACAGCTTTAGAGAGACGGAACACAATTCTCAAGGAAGTTCAAAGCTCCATCCCTCAATCAGTATTATGAGAAATTTCGTTAACATCAACTTTTTATCACGTTAAATATATAGTTATTCTTTGAAACGTCTCTAAGAGATATTTGTAAAAAAGGAATGAAAATCTAAATTGAAAACAGAAAATACATACATGATAAACTTGCAAATATCATTTGTCCCAAATGAGAAAAATCATCATGTTATAAAGATTTTTAAGTTATTGAATATTGTAATATTTCACCATGAGATAGGTTTATGTCATTTCCCCCTTTCTTTCCTGCTCTCCTTGTGTGTATAGGGGATAGAGAAAGGAAGACAGGACCAATAAACTCAAAATATTAAAGATTTTAGTTTTAAAAACAGTTATTTCAAAAGATATTATTATTTATTGTAGTCCACAGAAAGGTTATTAAAAGGTTATACATCTGTTATATCTATGGCTGAAGATGTAACAGGATCCATTATAGGATCCAGGAAGGATAAAGGAAAGCAGAAAAGGTGAGAACAAATGCAAAATGCTTTGGTGTAATCATTAAGAGCTGTGGCAATAATAACCTATGTCAATCATCTATCTCTCCTTCAGGCTATTATTCTGCCCAAAGACATAAATTAATAATAACAGTTTACTCTTTTTTTTGAGACAGAGTCTCACTATGTCGCCCTCGGTAGAGTACTGTGACGTTATAGCTCATAGCATCCTCAAACTCCGGGGCTTAAGCAATTCTCTTGCCTCAGCCTCCCAGGTAGCTGGGACCACAGGTGCCTGCCAAAATGCCCGGCTATTTTTGTTGTTGTTGTTGTTGTTGTTATTGTTGTTGCAGTTATCATTGTTTACCTGGCCTGGGCTGTGTTCCGACCTGGCTCTGTTGGTGTATGTGGCTGGTGCCATAATCACCGTGCTATAGGTGCCAAGCCTATCAGATTACTCTTACATAACATCCTACCAATTTTTCCAGGTTATTCCTACTCTGGCCCCACTATACCAAACCAACTTCATTTTGTCTTCTGTTTGGCATAAACACGTACATTCATTTTTACAGACTGATTTTTCCATGGTATGTGCATAAATATGCCATTCTTCTTCCATTGGGCTTCACTGACTTTATTCACACCTACCAGGAAAACCTTCCCTTCAGCCTTCTGCTATTTAATATATCTATTTAAATATTCAGCCCAAATTCCTTCTTGGAAGCTTCTTCATTTCATAGGCCACTTAGATTACTTGGTTTTAGTTTTTGTTTTTTTTAATTGAACTTCTAAAAAATCTGGCTCCACAATTCATCCCTTAGCTGTTTTTCAATTCTTTTCAAGAGTGTTAGTTACTCTGACTTCTTAGTTATACTATTAAATTGTCAAAGCAAGAACACATGTTTTAAATTTCTACTGTACTTTAATGGATCTTTGTAGTTTGGGGCTAAATTTGATGTTGAATAAATATTAGAAGGTGAATGATTCCACTTTACCTATGGGGGAAAGATTCATGCAAAGACTACAAATTATTTCAAACATCTACATAAAATGGTTTTGTTGCATCATAAAAAAAGGAATAAAATAAAGTGGCTGGAGTAGGGTGCGGGCAAGTGACCATGAGTGGGGATACGCTGTAAAGCTTATAGTCTGCTTTGACTTACTTAATCTTTCCTGGGAGTCTGGTATTAAAGACAATAAGCCCAACGGTCGGTCAACAGGCTATACAGCTTGCTCGAGTTTATAAGGCAAGCAAGTGGCAGAAACAAGATTTGAACCATTGTCTTGACTCACTGCCAAGGTTCTTTCTACTACATCGATAAACAGCTTTTTCAACAAGGTGTCGTAATCTATTAAGGGAATACGAGTCAGTTATATCATTACAAAATAAAAATTTTGAGAAAATATATAAGGAATTTATTTCAATCAATATTAAGCCTGAGGGAGTATTCAGAGATTGTAAAGGGTTAGAGAAAGCCTTATATATGAAAGGAAACTTGATCTGGGATTCATAAAAGTAGAGAGGGGAAATGGAAGAGGAAGAATAAGTGAGGCAGGGAAAAATTGGTTTATGTAAGCAGCATAGAACAGAAGATATAATTCAAGGTGAGGAACACTTTGCAGTTAGTATATTGGTCAGTTTTGCTGCAGTGTTGCTGTTTCAAAAACACCCCAGATCTTAGTGGCTTACACCAATTTACTGAAAGCAAGTATGCTGGTTAGGGATGCCTCTGCTGGGTTTTTTTTTTTTTTTTTTGATTTTTAAAAAATTTATTGGCTGTTTTATTATCCACAACAGATTTTCCTTTTATTAGCACAGAAAATTGAAAATTGGTTATATTATCTCTGCTCTTATATTTTCTTCAATAGATATATT
>CAUYRH010076831.1:0-12239 GCA_963574655.1 Perodicticus potto
TCACTACCATGATGATACAGCTTCCTGTAGCATATCAATAGAAAGTATATTTGGGGGGCCCCAAAGAGCATTGTTCCTTGAATCAACCAGAAGAATGGAAAAGGAGTCTACCAAGAATGGTAACAACTACCACAATGAACCCTTGCTATAATCATGGAAACTTCCAAATAAAGCTAAGAAAAACAAAATACCTTTCTCTGAGATTTAGCAAAGCAGTCTAACAAAGGTAGCTAAATGAACTAAAAAATTTCAGAGGACTTTCCTAGAATTACAACAGGGCTTAAAAATTCTCTTTTGGTCACCACTCCTTTCCTATTTCTTCCAATCCTTACTTCTTAACTGTCTATTTTCACAAAAACAAGAGTAAATAGAAGTCAACATTAAATAAGAACTGATAAAATTTCAGATCTAAGTACCAAAGAAAACGACAAATAAAACATTATATTTGCTATTTATGTGAAAAGGGAAATGTGTATCCTGATAGAAATGACATTCTTCATCATCTGTAGTCATTTCTCATTGTGATAACATCCTTATAAAACACTTATGCAAATATAGGGTATTATAATCTCCAGGGTAAATTACAAAGATTCCCTATATAAAACCAAACACAAACAAAATGTGCAAAGTCCAACCTTAACTTCTATAACTCTGATCTCAATAGCTAACATTTGTTGAGTGTTTGCTATATGTAAGGCACTATTTTAAGGTTTATATATCTATTTTCTTATTTAATCATCACATTATATAGATGAAAATTTGAGGTACAGACCAGTTATTTGACATGAGCTCAGGTAGTAATTGGAGGACCCAGCCCCTAATTACTTTTCCAATTAGTATGATTGACAACTAATGTTTGTCAGATATGTACTTGTTCTGGAGCTCTGCTAAGTAGTGTATCTACTTTATTCCACATAAAATATTCTAAGATTGGCATTATTGTCCCCATTTCTTTTAGATGGAGAAGCTGACATTCAGAGATGAAAAATTATAACTAGTATAAGATAGTGGTGGGTTTTAAATGCAATCTACCAATATACCACATACTAGAAATTACCACCAATAAAGACGTAGTCTTTTAAAGTATGCCCTTCCCATACAATAAGAGTAGTATATTATGTTAATATAATAATGGACATTAGTTGCCAAAGATATGCAAGGTAATGACTTCCCAAATTACTTAGGCTATGAGACATAGCTAAGGTTAATTTTCATAATACAGCAGTGATTTTCAGTTGGTGTGTCATGAGAGGATCTTAAGTGTGCTGTTAAAATTTTTAAAGATCATTAATTAAATTATTTTCCAAAGAAGTTTAAAGTACATTAAGTATACCTTTTTTTTTTTGAGACAGAGTCTCACTTTGTTACCTTCAGTAGAGTGTCATGATGTCATAACTCACAGCAACCTCAAACATTTGGGTTCAAGCAATTATATTGCCTCAGCTTCCCACATAGCTGGAACCACAGGAACCCACCACAATGCCTGGCTATTTTTAGAGATGGGGGTCTTACTCTTGCTCGGGGTGGTCTCAAACCTGTGAGCTCAACCAACCCACCCGCTTCGGCCTTCCACAGATTACAAGTGTGAGCCACCGCACCTGGTCAGCATATCCTTTATTTACTTTATTTTTTTTTTTTGATCAGCATAATTTAGGTGTGTCATGGAAGTTTATGGGTTAAAGTGTGCCATGAGAGGGAAATGTTTGAAAAACACTGTAATAGAGAAAAAATAAACCCAGAGCAGAAACTTTTAACCATATTGGTCATGATCACATATATAAACACAATTTTAAATGTAGTTTAATGTAGCTCACAGCTATTTTCAGAGCCCATATAAGGGCCTACTGTCCCAAATTGTAAAGAATCCCCAAGAAGGCAAATGTGGCTGGTACACACTAATGAGAAACCTGAGAAGCTAGGGTCAAAAGCCCATAAAAGTATGGCACTGAAAAATGAGAATGGAAGTTATCAAAAGCATATCTCTTATAATTTGCAGTTTTTCCTAAGGCCTATCCTTTATAAATTATTCATCCATGCAGAAGTTATAATAGATCACCCATTCATTTTTTCAACTTTCAATTTCATATTTTTACACACCTATTATGTGTGAAGAGCCATGTTGGGCTGTAGGAATATACAGACATATGATATAGTACTGATACAGGCTTCCCTCCCCCTTTCAGGGCTGGACAGGCACCCCAGTCTCCAAGGCCTGGGCAATTTCACACAAGTTAGCGACGCCTCTTCTGAAGGGAACTCTCTGCCAGTTTTTTTTTCCTTTGGTTTGTTTGTTTGGTTGGTTGGTTGGTCTTTGGTTTTTATTTTTGTTTGTTTTGTTATGTATTTCTTGCCCCAGAGCTAGAAAAACTGCATTCATTTATTTGTTAATACACTCATTAACATAGAAAAGGTGTCTTCCCTACCAAGTCACAGACAAATATAATTCTCAAGACCCTTATACCCCTAGACAAAAGACCCATGCAGAGACTTCCCACTTACGTCTTTCTCTCTGTCAGAAGCTCTGGTGCCTTTTATTCCTTATGTATTCCATTGTATTTAATAAATCCTATGTTACCACTGATCTGTGGTCCATGGGTTCATCCATTACATCCCTGAGACCAAGGACCTAATACTGAAAGAAATTCTGAAAATAGTACCTCATTTTAATGTTTAGTGAAGAGATTGCACATAAATAGATACAAATATTGACATAGTATATAAACATAGACTTATATAGATATATAGAGAAAGATACAGAGACAGACAGAGGGACAGAGAGAAGCCAAATGGGATTACAAAACATGATGGGCACACTTGTTATGAGGGCCTATAGATGGGTGTAGTGAATTCTTGCAATTTTCTGTTGCTTTGACACCCACTTTGAATTCAGATTGAATTTATTATACCAGATGTAGGGCTCAGTCACCCTTGATACAATTTTCAGGTTTACATCACACGCAGATGGCTCAAAATAGTGGACAGAGGTAAGAACTTAAAGGTATCTTTCCCTATTAATAGACTTCCAGGTTTCTCACTATGTCTTCCCTCAAAGGAAGCATTCAATCTTTTGCCCAGGAATTTAAAGTGCCCTATACTCCATTCCCTTATATATACTGCTTGTTGGCCATGTGTGTTGTATTTGTGCTCTCTCTCGCTCTTTGTCTCTCCCCATATATATGTGTATATATACAGATTTAATTTATATATATAATTTACATACATTTATATATATATATATAAATTAAATCTGAATTCAAAGTGGATGCAAAAGCAACAAAAACATTATATGTAAATATCTGCATGACTTTTTATTCCTGCCTCATCTGACCCAGTGTAGAGGACTTCTCTCCCAAGTCATTATATTGTGCTTGCTCTGAATTTGTAAAAATCTTTGAAATTGTTTCTTCTTTGATGGTGTATTGAATTTGCACCTTCCATCTGAAGAATTAGAACACGTATGTTCAACATTTCTTTTTCTCTCCCTGTACATTGTAAGAATGATAATTGTCTTGGGCTCCACATTAAATACATAAATGCTAACAAAAGCTGATTACCAAAAAAGAAAAAAAAAGGTCCATGCATACTTTTGCATACTTTTCATGATATTGGACACCACAGATAAGCAACAAAAGTGCTCACAAAATCAGCATGTAGTATGCAGGCTGCAGTTTGGACAACCCTGAAGTAGGGGCTGTTCTAGGCCAATTGGCCAAATTTATCCAGGATATAGGGGCTGGGTGTATGGGTGGGGGACAAAAGGATACAAGGTCAGGCTTCCAGTGTCAGAACAACAGTTAGGTAGACATAAACTGGTTACAGACCAAACAAGAGTTAGAAGAATGTCCTTTAGTATAAACAAGTTTCCCTTGTGAGGGATCCCCTTGGTCATGGGGTTGGATAGCTAAGCATTAGGCTACCTGCCAGGTAAAAGAAGTATCACATGAAAGGCATCCTATAAATCCCCATTTCCATCTCCACTTTCAGGAGATGGAAATCCCCTTTTCCATCTCCACTTTATTAAGGCAGAGTTTCTAGCCAATATAGTCTAGCACTCAAACCCCAATTTGTCTGGGGGCTATCAAAACAAAGGCTCACTTATTATCTAACAAGGATGAGAACAAAAAATCAAGGGTGTAAGTGACCAACTAAAGAACATGATTTCCCTTACAATAATATAAAGTCAAAAGGTGATGTGATTAGAGGTGTTCATTATAAAAATTTAGTGAGCAGTTTTCATGGGAGAAATTAGATAAGTCACGGGCTAGAGACAAAGAAAACAAATGGAAGGCTATCATGGTAGCTAATAAAAGAACTACTGTGGTAGCCAGTCATGAGAATGGAAAGGAGCAGACACCAAAAAAAGAGTAGAATCAACAGAAGTTGATGAACACAAAAAGCTTTAAAGATGGCGAATTCAAGTATTCTTCAATTTTGAGCCTTCAACTTGGGAGGATTTTGAGACTAGGGAAGCATGGAAGAGAATCTATTTTTATGAGCTTTTCTTTGAACATTTAGAATTTGAAATACCAACAAAGAGATTACAGAGGTGTTTAGCAGACAATTAGAAATTCAGTAACTATTTAGGAGGAATATTAAAACTTCTGCTTAGAATTATAGTTACTTTATTTACCAAACCCAATTATATACTAACCACTCTACAAGGCAGTTAAGAAACCAATATGAGCATGAAATAAGATTGCTAACTGGAGTAGGCTTTATCACAAAAGGTCCCATTCAGAGGGAGAGATAATGGCCCCGAATGAACCCAATAAAGCTGAATGTTAGGAGCTGAGCTAAGAGAGAAGATTGATAAGTGCACATCATCCCTGCTGAGGTGAGCTACAACTCCAAGGAAGCAAATTTCAGATTCAAAACCCATCCCAAAGAGGATGAGAGTCTGCTCCTCCCCCAGGAGAATGGTTCGCTGTGTATTCTCTATAAGCAAGCAGTGAACAGCAGCCCTCTTGTTGGTGAAAGCCACGATTCCTTCGCCCAAGAGATTGTGTTGTGAGCCTGGGCATTCTCTTGCCTGGCTTAAAAGTTGAACAAATATTTCACCTGCCATTCTGAACTCCCAGTCCACCCTCCACCCCTCTCCTGGCACTCTGGAAGCCTACCCCATGCAGAGACCAGAGTGCCTGGAATTTCCTTGCTAGGGCTGAACAATGCCTGAGCCACAGTGCAGCTGTGCTGAAACTGTGACTCAAGTAGAAGTAGAGAGAGATGCAGGGAGAAGGAAGACTGGTCCGTCACTGCAAAAGTGTGGTGGGCGGAGGTGTCGGAACCCATGTGGCAGCAACTGCCACGCAGCAGCAGAGATAGTCACATGCTCCAAATCAGATTTTGGAAAGACACTTCCCCAACTCTGTGGACCACTGGAGGGAGCCAGACCGCACCCTGCAGTGGTACCAAAGGGGGAGTGTGGCTGGGGCAGAGGCAAGGTCTCTGAGAGAGAAAAAAACACACTGCAACATTAACCCATGCCTTGGAACAGAGTCAGTTCCCCAGTTTCTAATGAGGACTGAAGGGAGTCAGGCTTTGGCTCTCCCTGCCTGCTGGTGGCAGAGTGTGGTTGCGTGGCCAAGGAGAAACTGACTCCCCTTTGACTCTGGGAGGTGCAAATCCCTGGTGCATTTGCCCATTGGAGGCAACTGGGCAACAGCCCCATGGAGTTACCAGTGACTGGGCGTGGTGGAGGTGCAAGGTGGGGAAGGAGGTGCCAATCCCCCTGTACTAACTCTTTTGCTAAGCGAGCCTTTCTGACTCAATGGAGCCACTGGAGTGAGTCACAACTGAGCTGCCAGTGGACTCCTGCTGCCTGGTTTCTGGAGACCTTTGGAACTCTCCCACTTGAACAGTGCCCAGGACAGTAGGTTTGGAACTCTTGACCTGGACCAGCCACCTGGATAGAGGCTTGCTGAATATAAGACAGCCACCTAACCCCATCACACCAAACAAATCCCCAGAGTCTCAGGCTACAAAACCAAAAGGAACCTTTGTAAAGCTGTAGGGGAAAAGCCACAGTCACCAGTCCCAGCTCTTTGCTAAAGGGCTGGTTAACTACAACTCCTGGAGCCCTCAATCCAATTTCACCTTACCAGCTTCTCTAGCCAAATTGTGAAAATAATCATGGGGCATAACCCGAGGAAAAACTCTGTCAGAAATAGAATTTAGAATATGGATGGAATTCCTATAAGGTGAATGTTTGCTCTTTTGGAGTGATCCCACAACTCTCTGAATGTGTGATCTATTTTTGCTGTCCATTTCTCTGTCTCTGAGCATTTAAGAGTATTCAAAATCTTTGTCTTCAATGTCAGAGATTCTTTCTTCTGCCTGCTCCATTCTATTACTGAGGAATTCTACCATATTTCTCATTTCTTTGAGGTCTGTAATTTCTTTCCACATTGTGTCTAAAGCCGTGGAGATTTTTTCTTTTAATCCATTGATTTCTTGAGACAACTTTTGAAATACTCCTTGAATTTCTAATTCCAACTTTACTTCCATTTTATTAGTCTTATTTTCCATCCATATTCTAAACTCTATTTCTGACATTTTAGCCATTTGTTTATGAATGGCATCTTCTATTGTGTCTCCTTTGTCATTCCTTGGGGAAATTGAGCTACTCTTACTATTCATGTTGCCAGAGTTTTTCCTCTGGTTATGCCCCATGAAACTCAGTTTAGCTGAGTACAGGATCTGGGGTTGAAAGTTATTTTGTTTTAGGAGATTAAAATTTGATGACCATTCTCTTCTAGCTTGAAAGTTTTGATCAGGGAGATCTGCAGTTATTCTAATAATCTTCCCCGTGTAAGTAATGTATTTCTCACATCTGGCTGACCTCAGAATTTTCTCTTTCATATTAACTTTAGTGAAGTTACTTAAGATGTGCTGGGGGATGTCTTATTTGGGTTGATTCATGCTGGGGTTGTAAAACTGTCTGCTATCTAAATTTCAGAACCTCTTGGCATGTCTGGAAAGTTCTCTTTCATAATCTCGTAAGGAAGAGAAGAAGAAACTCTGTGTTTTGTGACTCCAATTCATTTTCAGGTATCCATATAAGGCGAATATTGTTTTTTTTTCAAGTTATCCCAGAGCTGTCTGAGAGAATGATCCATTTTGCCTTCCATTTCTATTCCTCTTTGAAAGTTTGGGAGTGTTCAAAACCTTTTTCTTCCATGTCAGAAATCCTTTCTTCTGCTCGCTCCATTCTTTTACTGAGGGATTCTACTGTATTTCTCAGATCTTTGAGGGCTGCAACTTCTTGTCTCAATGTGTCAAAATTTTTCGTCATTTTGTCTTTGAATTTGTTGAATTCTTGAGACATCTTCTGAGTCATCATTTGGATTACTGCTTGAAATTCTAATTCCATCTTTTCCTCCATTCTGCTGATCTTATTTGCTATCCAGACTTTGAATTGAATTTCTGACATTTCAGCCATTTGCTTATGCAAGGGATCTTGTGTTGTATCTACCTTGTCATTCCTTGAGGGAGTTGATCTACTCTGATTATTCATATTGCCAGAATTGTTCTTTTGATTCCACCTCATGTTTATTTTTCACTGTTGCCTATGTCTGTCCTCAGAGTTGGGGAGGTGTCTCTCCCAGATCAGACCCCATCAGAATCACTCTGTTGTTGCTGGATCTTTGTAGGGATTGACCCTGTGTAGCTCCTCTGGGACTGCCCCAGCCAGGGAGTTCTGGCTGTGGGAGAGCTCCGGGGTGTGGAATGCCCAGATCAAGCAGCAGGGCTTGGGATGGTGCACATGGTTCTGAGAGTGCCCGGCCCTCAGTGGCCTTTGCAATGGGAACCCATTCCTCCAGCAGAATCTGGCTGGGAGGAGAGCTCCAGAGGAAGGGCATGGGTGACACAGCCTCCTGAGTCTCTGGTCAGATGGGCAGTGAGGTGCGGAGGCAGAGAGGGTAGGGGAGGATGAGGGTTATGTGGCTCCCAGAGTTCCTGGTCTGAGAAAGCCAGCAGAGACCCAGTGGGTTTCCTGAAGAGTTCCTAGCTGGTGTGGGCAGAAAGTGGGGGTCCTGGTTGGGTCCCTGGCTGCTGTGGACAGCAGGCCAAGGCCTCGTGGGGTTCAGATCGGAGCCCCGCATGGGTCCCGGTGGAGTCCCCGGCCACAGTGGGTGGGGGACCAAGGCCAAGCAGAGTCCCTGACCACTGCAGGCCGTGGGTTGAGGCCTGGTGGGGCATGGATCATTGCCACACGAGGGTCCCAACTGAGTCCCTGGCTGCTGTGGCTGGCAGGCCGAGGCCCAGCGTAGGGGTTCCAGCAGAGTCCCTGGCCATGGCAAGACACGTAGGGGTTCCGGTAGAGTCCCTGGCCATGGCAAGTGGCAAGCCAAGGCCCAGCAGAGTCACTGGCTGCTCTGAGCTGGGTGCCATGTCCCAGCAGGGTGCAGATCAGAGTCGCATGTGTGACCCTGCGGAGTCCCCGGTGGATTTTGAGTCGAGGCCCGGTGGAGTCCCTGGCTGCTCTGAGTGAGTTTTTGAGTCCTGGCAGGGCGCAGATAACAGCTACACAGGGATCCCGGTAGGGTCCCTGCTGAGGCAGGTGGCAGGGGGTGGGCCAAGGCCCAGCAGAGTTCCTGCCTGCTCAGAGTGAAGGACAGAGTCCCAGTGGGGTGCATCACGGCCGTGCAAGTGTCGCAGCAGTGTCCCTGGCCGCAGCAGGTGGTGGGTCGAGGTCTAGCAGTGTTCCTGGACCTGCAGGCGGCGGGCCAAGGTCTTGCTGGGCACAGTTCAGAGCCACGCGGAATGCTGGCAGAGTTCCTTGTCACAGCTGATGGCGGGCCAAGGCCCAGTGGCCCACCAATCAGGGCCACACGGGGATCCCAGCAGAGCCCCTGGCCACAGAGGGTGGCGGACTCAGTGGGGTGCAGAATGGAGCTCCATGGTTCAGTGTGAAGCACCAGGCCTGGGGCTGGTGGGGGATCAGCGGGCTCCAAATCTCTTACCTGGCAGGCTGCCTGGTCCAGCAGACAGAGAGCGTGGGCCCTGCTCAAACCCTCCTTCCTTAGTTTCAGCAGGGGTCAGGCTTCTGGTGCATCAGTTAAGGGGGGATGGGTCTACTGGAAGATCAGAATGGCAGAATACTTTAGTTCAGTTTTTCTGCCTGAAGCTTGGATTCTTGGAGTCATAGCTTGCCTCAGCAGAGGTTACCTGCAGTTATCACTTCTGTCTCTCGTCTGGGCTCCCAGTCTCAGGCTCAATTGGGCAGTTTAGGGAGGTTATCCTTCTTTTTGGACAGGAGCCTCTGTGGGAAGCTGCTTCCAGTCAGCCATCTTGCCCCTCCCCCTCCAACATTTCTTAAACTGATGGAGGCCATCTACAGTAAACCTACAGCCAATGTTGTATTGAATGGAGTTAAATTGAAATCTTTTCCACTCAGATCAGGAACCAGACATGGTTGCCCATTATCTCTGCTGCTATTTAATATTGTAATGGAAGTTTTATCCATTGCAATTGGGGAAGAAAAAGTGAACAAGGGTATCTACATAGGGTCAGAAGAGATTAAACTGTCACTCTTTGCAGATGATATGAATGTATTTCTGGAAAATATCAGGGATTCTACTACAAAACTCTTAGAAGTGATCAAGGAATACAGCAGTGTCTCAGGTTACAAAATCAACACTCCTAAGTCTGTAGCCTTTGAATATACCAATAGTAGCCGGGCTGAAAAAACCAGTCAAGGTCTCTATTCCATTTACAGCAGTGCAAAAGAAGATGAAATATTTGGGAGTTTACCTGACAAAGGACATGAAAGATCTCTATAAAGAGAACTATGAAATTCTAAGGAAAGAAATAGCTGAAGATGTTAACAAATGGAAAAATATACCATGCTCATGGCTGAGAGGAATCAACATTGTCAAAATGTTAATACTACCCCAAGCAATATACAATTTCAATGCATTCCCTATTAAAGTTCCATTGTCATATTTTAAAGATCTGAAACAAATAATTCATTTTTTATATGGAATAATAAAAAGCCTCAAATAGCCAAGACACTACTCAGAAATAAAAAAATAGTTGGAGGAGTTACGCTACCAGATCTCAAACTACACTATACATTGATAGTGATCAAAACAGCATGGTACTGGCACAAAAATGGACAGGTAGATGTATGGAATGGAGAACCAAGCGATGAACACAGCTACTTACTGTTACTTGATCTTTGATAAACCAGTTAAAAACTTTCAGTGGATAAAAGACTCCTTATTTAAAAAATGGTGCTGGGTGAACAGGCTGGTGATCTGTAGAAGACTGAATGTGGACCCTCGCCATTCACCTTTAACTAAGATAGACTCTTCACTGGATTAAAGATTTAAAATTAAGACATGAAACTATAAAAACACTAGAAGAAAGTGTAGGGCAAACTGTTGAAGGAATAAGTCTGGGCAATTATTTTATGAGGATGACCCCCAGGCAATTGAAGCAGCATCAAAAATGCACTATTGGGATGGGGGGCGGAGCAAGATGGCTGACTGGAAGCAGCTTATGAAAAAGGCTCCCATCCATAAGGGAAGATAACCTCTTGAAACTGCTCAATTAAGCTGAATACTTGGAACCCAGCCGAGGGAGATAAGTGATTTCTGTGGATAACCTCTGCTGAGACTGGCTGCGACCCCAAGAAAGCACACTTCAGGTACAAAATTCATCTGAAAGGAAGAGTGCCTGACCCTTCCCCCAAGAAACCTCTAAGTTTCTTGCTTTTCTGTTTCCTTTCTTTTTATTGTAATCTTTTGCTCCTACGAGTTTTCTACAGACAGGTGGTGAACTGTGGACCTCTTGTCTCACCCCATGGAAGAGTCCTGTGGGAAGTGAAGAGTGCTTAACCTGAGCACCCTGATGTGACTCTGAAAAATCCGTTGCTAGGTAGAAAAACTGAACTAAAGTTTTCCTCACCATTCTAAACTTACTGCATACCCTTCCCCGCTTACCTGGCCAACTAGAGCCCTCAGCCCCCCTCTGAGACTGAGGGAGGAGATCTCTAAGCAGCTCTCCCATCCTTACCAGCCCGAACAAGCGCTCCACCAGGAATAGACTATGGGCGGGGCTGCAGCAAAGCTCCCTCCCCTCTGACCATGGAGGCCACAGGCGAGTGACTGATCCCTCGCCCCATGCTTGCTGGGCTCCCACAGGTCAGTGGTTGGCTGGAAACTCTGACGGCGACTGCCCGGCCTCTGCAGATCAGGTCCCAGCCAGGAACACTCCCCCACGCGACTGAGTGGCCCTCTGCCTGACACCCATGGGGCTCCAGTAGTTTCCCCCCTGGCAAGTGAATCCCCTGGTGACCGGGCGGCTCCGCACCTGTGCTTGCACAGCTTTCGTGGGCCTGCCTTCTGCCAGGAACTCTGCTTGCAACTGCCAGGACTCTGCTGGGCGGCCCATGGCCAGGGACACTCCCAGCAACTCCCTGGCCCTACACCCGGGCTTGAGGGCCTTCCGTAGATCAGCAATCGGCTCGAGACTGCCGGCGACTGCCAGGCCTCTGCACATCAGTCCCCAGGAAAGAATTACCCTGGCAGCTACATGGTCCTCTGCCTGAAACCCACGGGGCTCCAGCAGCTCCTCCCCTGGTAAGTGAATCCCCTGGTGACAGGGCAGCTCCGTGCCTGTGCTTGCACAGCTTTTGTGGGCCTGCCTTAGGCCAGGAACTCTGCTTGCAACCGCTGGGCCTCCGCTGGGCAGCCCTCAGCCGGAAATGCTCCCGGTGGCTGTCTGGCCCTACACCCGGGCTTGAGGGGCATTTGCAGGTCAGCAGCCTGCTAGTGACTCTGCCAGCGACTCCCAGACCTTTGCAGATCTGTCCCCAGCCAGGAACTGCCCCAACTACTACGCGGGCCTTTGCCTGTCATCTGCAAGGGTCCAGCAGTTCCGCCCCTGGCAAGTAAATCCCCTGGCGACTGGGCAGCTCTGTGCCTCTGCTGCAGAGCTCTCGTAGGCCTGCCTTCTGCCAGGAACTCTGCCAGCAACCACCAGGCCTCTGCTGGGCGGCCCAAAGCCAGAAACCGTCGGCTACAGACTTTGCCCGAAAATGCCAGGCCTCCTCAGATCTGCCCCTGACAAGGAACGCCCCTGGTGATTGCACAGGCCTCTGTCTGGCCCCCTCAGGACCCCTGCAGGCCCGCCCCAGGACAGGGACAGTACCAGTGACCTCGTGGGCCTCCACTTGCCACCCACAGGGCCACCACAGGCCAGCCTTCTGCCAGGGACTCTGCTGGCAACTTCCA
>CAUYRH010076832.1:0-32500 GCA_963574655.1 Perodicticus potto
AAAAATACAGCCAGGCATTGTGGTGGGCACCTGTGGTCCCAGCTACTTGGGAGGCTGAGGCAAGAGAATCACTTAAGCCCAAGAGTTTGAGGTTGCTGTGAGCTGTGATGCCACAGCACTCTACTGAGGGCAACACAATGAGATTCTGCCTCAAAAAAAAAAAAAAATCTTAAAAAAAAACAAGAAACAGCATTGACATCATTTTGATTGTATTTTCCACTTTATTATGAATATAAGACTTGATCCTATAATCTTTTATCATTTAGTCTTGGATTTAATCCTCATAAATAAGGTGAATCAATATATAGAATATTGTTGCCCAAGAGTCTGATGCCTATAAATAACCTGTCTTTTTTTATTTTTGACTTGAAGCACAAAGCATCTTTCATAGCTATAACACAACATCAAATAATATTTGCTGTCAAAATATATTTATTCATTAGTTTGAACTACTTGTGTTGAATGTAAGTTGAACAATTTTACACATATCAATTCCCCTAATTTTATGACAGGAAATCAAATAACATATGCTTTATTGCTATGGGATCATCCAGTATAATTTTTTTGTCAACACATAACACTGCAAAGAATGGAATTCAGTTATTGTACTTATTCTGATGGCTTTTTCTATAATGAATCATTGTGAAAGCATCATGACATCTTGCTCTGTTAGGTAATTAATTTGTGCTCTCCCTAAATACTCATTGCAACTCACATGCAAAAGGCAAAAAGGCAAGAGCCCTTTTCATACTGGCATTGATCCATTCATGAGAGAGAGTCTTCATGACCAGGATACATCCTGAAAGGGACCACCTCCCAACGCCATTGCATTGCAGATTAAATTTTCAACACATGAAATTTGGGGGACACATTCAAACCACATAGACAAATACAGTGTCTGCATAAAATGTCTTTGTTCATACACATACATCTGTTTTTAACATTATAGAAATCAGGATGTCCAGGATGATAAAAGTTTATATGGTTAGTTCTTAAAATATATTCACAAGGAGAATATTCCTAACTCTAATACACTATCTCCTCTTCCCAGCGATCTTTATGTAGGAAATACTTAAACATATTGCAGTCCTCAAACCAGCACATTGGATAGCATCTTCCACAACACTATTTTCACTGATTGAAATACAAAACATTCCTACCTACCTCTACTACCTAATTTTAACATTATTTTATAACACTGTGTCCCTCATTTGGCCTCATTTGCTTTTCTTTATGTTTCTACCTCTTGAACACATTGAATAATTCCTACCTCAGGACACTTATACTTGCTATTTCCTCTGCCCAGAATAATTTTCAGTCCTCTCTCACTCTCTTTTTCTCTTACGCTCTGTCAGGCAGCTACTCTTAGAACCTAGGTGCCATATGGAATAGAGTGTTCCAGCAAACAACCCGAGAAAATGTTTCATCCAACAGCCAGCATCAACTGCCAGACAAGTGAACAAGCCTTCAGAAGATTCTAGTTTCCAGCCTTGAGCCATTCCAGCTGATGCCAACTTAAGCAGAAATAAGCTATTTCTGCTAACCCCTTCCCAAATTGTGAGCAAAATAAATGTAATCATTTCATGCTACTAAGTTTTCAGGTAATTTTTTTTATGCAGCTGTAGTACCCAGAACAATTTTTGGTAAACACATTTATATTGTACAGGGTGATTATACACACTCATGTATGTATTTATATGTGCTGTAAAAAACAATATTCTGTCCTATCAAAATTCATTTACTCATATATTTTACCTTTCCTCTTCATACTTTTCTGCAACTTCATGCTTCCAACTGTGATCATTTCCATTGCTTAAAGAATTCCTTTTAGTTTTCCTTTAGTTGGAGTCTACTAGTGACAACCTTTTTCTTTCTTTCTTTTTTTTTATTTTTTTTTACTTTTTTGGTTTAAAAATGTCTTAATTTTAGTTAATTTTTGAAGTATGTTTTCACTGAAAACAGAATTATGGATTGGAAGTTATTTTCTTTTGGCACTTTGCAGAGAACATTCCAGTGTCAAACTATTGCTCTATTAAAGATAATATGCCTTTTTTCCCTCTGTTTATAACATTTCATTTTTGTTTTCGTTTTTCAGAAGTTAAATTGTGCTGTGCCTAAGTATAGTTATCTTTGTATTCATCCTGCTTGGATTGACAGAGGCTTCTTGAATGTGTTTTGAAGTCTTTCTCCACTATTACCTCTTCAGATGTGTTTTCTGCCACACTCCCACTCATTCTGGGACTCCAGGGTGTTGAATCCATATGTCATACAAGTTCACATCTGTGTTGTACTTTCTTGTGCTTCTCTGTGCTTCAATCTGGTTATTTTCTCCTGACCTGTTTTTCAGTTCAGCAATTCTCTCCTCAGCTGTCATTAATCTGATAGGTCGTTTGTCAAATTCTTAATTTCAGTTAGTCTTTTCAGCTCTAGAAATTCTCTTTATTCCTTTCCTTATAATTTCCAGTTCTCTACCAGAATCCTCACCTTCATGTTAAACTTATAGAACATATTAATCATTTTATTTTAAATTCCAAGTTTGTTAATTCCATAATTCTGATATTCCGATCTTCTGTGGATATGTTCTATTGTCCAGGGTTTTTTTTAATCTCCTGGCTTTCATTCAATTCTTAAATTTTTATACATCTAGTTAGTTTAGGTTGAATACCAAATACTTTGAAAGCTCTGAATGATGTTCTTTTCTACCAGAATTATGTTCTTTTCTACAACTGCTCTCGCAAGCAACTAGGCTAGGGAGAGATTGCTATATTTAATCAGACATTGAATTAATTAAAAAACTAAGTCTCCAGGGCTGTGCCTGTGGCTCAAGGAGTAGGGAGCCGGCCCCATATACCAGAGGTGGTGAGTTCAAACCCAGCCCCATCCAAAAACAAACAAACTAAGTCTTCATAATTTTGAGGGCTGATTTATGACTATTCCACTCTTATTCCTAAATCTTAGCCCCTTGGGGTCCTAACTAAGAATTTAGGGGATTTTTTTGTTTTTATTTTTCTTACCAAGTGTTTTCTTCCTTAGAGAGCATCAAATTCCAATTTTTGTTCCATAATGCTCGTAGGTGGCTAAAATTGATTCTTAGCCTCTCATTCTCTAAAGTTTTAACTTGAGTTTCTTAGTTGTCATTTTGAATCAGCAAATGTCTCAATGGGAAAATTAGTAACAAATGTTTGATTCATTTCTGTGTATTTCCTTACATATTCTCACTATCTTGATATTCCTCTGATGCCATCAACTGTATCTTTTGAATTTATTTTAACTTTATAGGCATTCTCTGTGGAAGAGTTGCTCAGAAACAAATCATAAATAGAATGCTACTACTGAAAACTCATCTCAGGATAGATGGTAGATGCCACATCCTTTTTTTTTTTTTGATAATGTTTCCCTCTTGGGGAGGGCTAGAGTGCAGTGGCTTCATCATAATTCACTGCATCCTCATTCATCCAGGTTCAGGTGATAATCCTGCCTTAATTTCCTTAGTACCTGACCCTACAGGCATGTGCCACCATGCCTGGCTAAAATTTTTATTTTTTTTTTTATAGAGACAAGATTACTATGTTACTCAGGCTGGCATCACCTTGACCTACCAGAGCGCTAAGATCACAGCCATGAGCCACCATGCCCAGCCCAGGATAGCTTATTTTTAAGGATTAGATGACTGTAAAAATATTACTCTATTCAAAGAGGCCTTATTTTATCACAGATGAGCCAATTCATCCCCATACCCCTTTTTTTATTCTTCTTCATTTTATCTTGCTTGTATTTTTATAGCACTTGTCATAATTTGAAGTTATCCTATTTAAGTATTTGTATAGCTATTATTTTATTAAAAATTATGTTTCCTCCAACTAGAATATAAGTTCCATGATAACAAGAACATAGCTCCCTTGATTATAACTATATAATTTATTATATGTAATAATTATATATCCAGTGCTCAGGACATTGCCTAAAATACTCAATAAATATTATTTTAATGAATGACTGAATAAGTTGATATAATCAGTCAGGAGTTTCAACAGGTGTTGTCCAGGAAGGGTTAAATAAATATAAAACTAAAAAAACATGGATTATATGCTATTAGCTACAGTGAACATTTTATTCTGTGTCCTTACTACTAATGCATAAAGCAAGAATGATTCACCTAATGAAGCTAATAAAGCTTAGAGAAATCTTATCTAACCTCTGTGACAGATTGCCAACCATGTCAATCGTTAACAAGAATTTTCTGGGGGCTTCTTTGTCTGCAGATTATGAGAAGCCACAGGAGCATCTGAAAACAAGCGCCATTTCATTCTCCTTCTTTTCTTAAATCAGCAGGTGTTATAGCTACCACTATTCCTCTCTCAAGTTTACTCTACAATTACTACTACTATAACCGCAACATAATTTTCTTCTTTCAATAGCCATTTTCTTCATCTTTCTACTTTAGATCTCTAAAGGTGTTGCTTAGGGAGTGCATTTATTTTTATTTATATTCTTTCCATAAACCTCTCTTATTGTCAATGTTACTGCAGAGTTATTTATTGTAGGTATGTACACATGCATTCAGAAATGTGTATGGGTTAAGGACAGGATAGAGAGAATCAAATGCTGGCAGAGATAATAAAATATACTATTAATATATTTATATCAACATACTATTAATGAGCTCATTTTAAATAAACTGGGTATTCAATCTGCCCAAACCTCTGAATCATGCTCAAGAGAGCAGGACGTTTTAATGGAAGTTCGTTTTTTATCTCTCCTAATATTCGAGAAGAACTATGACCTGCAGCTGACCTGAAAGTTTGCATATATGTGGAAATCATGAAGAGCCAATACTTTTGGCCTGCTCATAAGACGCACTTCATGGTGAGCTGTGACAGCTGGTGATACAGCACTGCAAATTCGTGCCAGCTCAGTGTTTCAACATCAACGAGTATGTGTGTACACTATAGCTACAACAATTCTTTCCAGATACTAGAATTAGGATGTTTTACTTGCTTTTCCAGAACAGTTATCTCTGCCAAATTACATCTAAATAGGAAATAAGATGTAAGGGATGCTGGAACCAACATACTATGTACTGAATATTTCTGGAAGACAAATAGATAGAGGAGGCTGATATTAATGCTTGTCTAAGCAAGTGTAGAGGAAGTTGAATAATAAAGTCCAGTAGCACTATATCATCTGAAGAACTGACTTTCATTTCTGTAATATGCATGGAAGACACAAGGCACAGTCTACACCCTTGGGAATCTCATAATCAGAAAAGAAAAAGGCATGTTTTACAGTGGCTACAGTAAGTGGAAATCCTGCAATAGAAGCTGTCTCAATATTTTTTCTACCAAATAGAACCTGGAAATGGCAATAAATTTGTCAAGAAAGTCTTAGGAAATGATCACCAAGCCACCTAGCTTAAAAAGATATCTATACATATATGGATATACATAACTACAAAGGTAGTACTAGCTTCACCGAAGTACTTCAGCTCTTCCCTGAGCCACTGTTTCCTTGACTGACTCATGAATAGTCTTTGCTGCCATCCTTTGGACATGGGAGCACTATCAAAACAGCGTGTCCTGTACGTTACTTTTGGTGAATTCAAATCCATGTGTCATCACTAGCTAAATGAGGAGGAAAAGAGCTACTATTCTGTCCTGAGGGCTCTTAGTTTTCCCTGCGTAGTCTTCCCATGACTTACTTCAGCCTCCCCATGAAGGGTGAACGAAACATCTGCAGCAGCCCGCAAAGCCTCAGGAGTGCACCACTCCAGGTGCTGGGGGCACCATTAACATCGAATTTCAAGGAAGTTGGGCCCTACAGTAAGACATATTGTCTCAACTTTGGCAAGGATGCCAGTATAGAACAAAGGCACTTTCTATGTGTAAATATAACAGTGCTTTGCTTTTCAATCACTAATAATAATCTAATCATAAATCAAGATTTGTAGCTCAAGTTCTAATAAGGATTTTGTCTTTAACACACTTATATGAATGACAAAACATAACTATAGTCCAAAAAGTAGAAGGGAAGAGGAGAGAGGGGAGAGGGGAGAGGGGATATAGGAGGAGGGAGAGTATTTGGGGGACCTCACCTAATGTGCATAATGCAATTGTAAATTTCAAAACTATTAAGAAAAGAGTATAATCATGATGGATGTGTTACTTAGTTCAATGTAAGCATTACACATTGTATATCGAAGCAGTACCCTGAACCCCATAAATGCATCAATGTACAAAATTATGATTTAATAAAAAGTAATAATAATAAAAGAAAAAAAAGAATTTTGTCTTTACTGGAATTATAATTATTCAGGATTTTGGTATAAGAACAAACTAATAAATGGGTCCAGAATCTAAAAGAAAACTCAATACTCACTTTATATATATATGTATGTGTGTATATGTAAAATTTAATTTATATGTAATATGCTACAGCACAAACTTTTTGATATAATCTCCATTGTTATTGTTCAAATAAGTAATTTTTCCAAGTATTCATTCTTAGGACTGTTTTCATCTGTCTGCTCCTTGCATTTTGCACTCCTCAGGTTTCTAGGCTGGCTTGTTTTCTTCTTAGTAGACATCCTGTCCTATTGATTTCATCCAGAAGATCACACTCACTTTGGCATACACGTGGCCCAACCAACACCAGAAAGAGCTCTGTCCTGAGCATCATACCCAAGCATTTTCCTTTTGTCTAGGCCGCTCAATTTAAGTGTTCCTTGTGTCTCCTCAAACTCTACCTACATAAAATTTAGCTTATTACTTTTCCTCTCAACCCAGATCTTTTCTTGCATTTTCTCCAGGTTTACAGCATCACTGTCTTCTCAGACACTCAAATCTAAAATCTAGATAAAATCAGTTTAGAAGAAATACCCAAGGGCAATGAGTCTGACAACTGTGCTTTGTTCTGCATCCCGAAAGTTCTGAGTTAGTTCAGGTTCTCATTATCGTCTATCTGGAACATAATCATAGTTTACTACCAGTTATTTCTGCCTCCAATCTGGAAACACCTTTCTACAAGCAGCTGCCAAAATGAATCTTAAAAATAGTATCTGATCACACAAGTCCATCCTGTAAAACCCTTCAATAATTTTCCAGTTTCCTCAGAACATGGTCCAAATCCTTGGTACAGCATCATGCTTGCACATACCACACACCTACCAGAACCATCTGGTTTCTCCCCATCTTCTGTCAACTCCATACATTCTTTCTGTTCTAACTGCACCTCAACATTTTAAGAATTTACTGTGTTGTCTTGTATCTTTGAGTCATTGCAAATGATGTTCTCATTTGTTGCCTAGAAAATTGACAAAAATGTAAAAGATGGGTGAAGTATAGAGAAATTGGTAGTTTCATATGCTGTTGAGAAGAGTATAAGTTGTTATTGACTTTTTGGAAAACAATTCCATAGCATCCTAATCCTTATTAGGAAAAAAATATATTTCCATTTTAGGGGGGAAGCACATTAAACCCTGATATTTCTGTTTCAGTATCTACTTCTAAAGCTAAATATAAGATTATGAATGAGAATAGTAAAGTGTAATTTAACTACAATTTACCATTGAGAAAGATTCTATGTAACTAATGAGTGCTATGTAATCTAAAAAACAGAAATATATACTCTTTTTATCATTGTCTTTTTCTTAAGAGGGAAGATATTTTTTCCACCATCTCCTCCAAGAATCAGCAGAAAGAAGAATATTTAAAAAACTAAAAGAAAGCTTATAACCTAAATGAGAAAAGAATGGCCTTAAAAAGCCAACCTATTATTAATGAGGACTTTGAGCTGTCCTGTACTTTCTTGTTAAAGTTTCTTTATTTTTCATAAGATACACATTGAAGGTCAGTATGCTGTACTGAATACATTGAATGTAGATGCTCCTTTGCACTTGGTTGTTAGTAGGACTTGGACCAATCCCAAACTGAAAGCAGCTCACTGTTTTTGAGAGAAGAATGAACATTGTTAGCATCATATTGAAGTTTGCAGCTTTGCTGCCCCGTGTCTTCTGATGAGTCAGGTGGACAGCCATGCTGAGAAAGGGTAAGTGATGGACAGCTGATGGACTAATATGACCAGAACAGTCAGAAAGAGACGATGAGGCATCTGCTGACCCCCTGGTTTGGTGAATTCAAATCTATGTGTCATCACTAGCTAAATGAGGAGGAAAAGAGCTGACCCTGCTGCTTTTTGAAACTGACCTCACATGTCCTCATTCACCATGGTGCTGCTCCCCAGCCCCTGTAGAGTGACCTGCTTACCAGGCCTTAAAACATATCTCTTCAATGGAGCTTTTGGATGTTGGACATTGGACTTACATAAAATATTTTTAAGCAAGATTGATAGAAAGTATACTAAGCAGAGTATATACAGATCAAATAGAAATAAATTGCAGGGCTATGACTGGCACTGATTTTTTTTTATATTTTCATGGTTTTATTAAGCACTTCCATAAATACAAATAAACAATTCACTTTGACTTATCAGAAAATATAATTTAGCTATGAAGTGTGGCTATAATTTGAAGCAGGAAAAAGCAAAAGAAGGAAAAGAAACTCCTTTTCTACTCTCAGAGAAAAATATACTATCACATATAGACACTACCCAGAACTAGAATTAATGTTCAAAATCACCAAATGGTGTTGGATGGAATAAAATAGTTTTCTTATGTACATTTTTTGACTATTTTTACTTGTTGAGATCAAAAAGAGAAATTAATCAATCTCTCTTATTTCTTTGACTATATGCTTTATCATCAACCCTGGGGAATAATGTAGCTTTAACAAACCGATCTCAAGACAAATTCCCTTCCTTTGACATCCTTCTCATATATATCCACATGGTTGAAATCAACATAGGCAGAGAATAATATGAAAGTACAATGTGGTCCACTTTGCTACATATAGGGATACGTGGCACTTATTTCCTGTTAGTTGGTCCAAAAGCAAGTTTAACATTTAGCTATCTAATTTAGCTAATAATAATGTGACCACATTGACCAGTATCTAAAATTTGGATATGGACCTATTCTAGATTATCAATGATGCATGGAAGTGAATTTATACATTTAGATAACTTCTGCCTCAAATTCATTGTGTCACCTGAAGCAAGACCTCAATCTGCATGCATACTTCGTGAAATTATTTGAATTTTTAGATGGTCCTACTAGTACAGATGCTTTAAGATTATGTTTGTATACATATATTACCTAAAGTAGGACTTGCCTACACTACCTAAGTTGACTGCTTTGGCCTACTCACTAGAAATACTGTCTCATTTTTATTCACTCTAAATGGAGTGTCAACTCATAGAGGTGCTGTAATAAACTATTTGGCTTATACCTAATATTCTAGGGCAAAGTAGAAAGAAAAATTAGAAGCTAAAAATGGGGGGAGCAAAAGATAAAAAATAAGGAGAGGAACTGGGAATAAGGAGAACACAGGCTCTAGCGATGGAACACGCAAAGGGAAAAGATTTCCCCAACTTCATCTTCTTCCAGAGAAGGATTTTCCAGGATGATATGACTCAAGAGGCCTCTATATAGATGCACAGAATCCAAGAAAACTATGAACAGGCTTCTAGCCTACCTACAGTATGAATTTAGGTTGGTCCTAGAAACAACTCAAAATACCTAGTGTCTTAAACGCATCTAGATTTCATGTGTAGCTTTATTAAAGAAAATTTAGCCTTTGAGAAGTCACTTGAAATGATATTGATACAGGGCGGGTGGACCTGAGGGGAGGATCTTCCCTCTCTGCCCTGGGGGTGTTGGTGTCAACGGGTTGGAGGTTTGGGGTGGGTGGGGCGCAGAAGGCTGCAGTAGCTGGAGGGGCTGAACAACTGCTGAGGGGACACCTCCAGGTTGCCAGCTCACAGAGCGCCATGGTGGTATCCCCGCCCCAGCCTCTGTCTCCCTCCCCTTGCACTTGGGGCTGAACAGGGAACCCCCCATTTCCCAGGCCTGGTCAATTTCATGTAAGTTTCCTAGGCCTGGAACATAAGGGATTGTATCCATTCATTTGAAGGAGGGGTGGGATTTTTTCCAACTTGGATTTTTCCCTATGCACCGGGTGCTCTGGTGCTTTTTCTCTGTATTCTTTTCTGTAAAATAAATCCTGTCTTACCACTGATCTGTGGGCCCTGGATTCATTCTTCAAATCCTGGAGACCAAAGATCTACTGAAGAAGAAATCTGATAACAATACCATTAAGATTCTAGAAAGTAGAGTAAATGTTTAATAGTTTTCTAGATCAAGAACAGTACTGCATAAAATACTAGCTGGTAATAAAAGCTTTCTCAAAATCATGCTGAGGGGATCATGGTCCAATAGGAGATTTATAAATGCCACTCAAAACAAAAACAAAAACAAAAAAAAATACAATCATCTGTTCCTTTTAAATATCAGCGAGCCCATCTTTAACAGTCTTTAAACAAATTTTCAGACTGACATGGGGCCCAAATGGTAACCATGATGCCCGTTAATGATATCTAATTCCCACAGGCCTCTTGGATCTCAGGGTGTGTGAACCAAAAGAAAACTACCTGGATCCTTCACAGGCATCAATTTCAAATGATCTAGTAACTTAAAGGGAAACAAATGTATTTATCTTATTTATAAATGTTCCAATACAAAGTACATGGAAGACATTATTCATACAAGGGAAACGAGCAGTCTAACATAGATACCAACTATATTATGAAGGACTAAGAAAAAATTTGAACCTTATAGTACCAATCGAAAACATAATTCAGTAGCTAGAAAGCTGTTATCTCCCTCCGATTTCAGCCTAACTCTCCATAGCAGATAAAAGCAAATGCTATATTGAGAAAATATTTTGTAGAAGGTGATAAATCTCCAATTACACCTCAGAAAAAAAAAAAACTCAATAGTTGCTCATCAAAGAAAATGACACATATTTTGAGATAAAGAGTCAGTCACCTGCCTAGTGCACAAAGCAAAAGAAAGATAAAAAAATTTCTTCTATACTCTCTGATAATATAAGTTTGATAAGGAAAATGATAGAGATTAATACATAGTATAGCTGTGTGTTCATACTTAAGATTAATGGTCTTCAGAGTGCTTTTTTCTGCCTCTCTCACTACTGTCCAAAAAAAATACCTTTTGGAATGTACAAAATCTCAAGTTGCATTTGGGATTCACAGGGTAAAAAATTAATTTTAAAGAGATTCACTTGAGCCCAAGAGTTTGAGATTGCTGTGAGCTATGACAGCACAGAACTCTACTGAGGGCAACAAAGTAAAACTCTGTCTCCAAAAAAAAAAATTTTTTTTTAATAATTTTATAAGCCATTTTAAAGTCATACATAGTAAAAATCACATTTATATGTATATGCATGTATATGTGTATACATTTTTTTATATACAATTTGCTATTAAAAAGTGCATCAATCATACGCCTCCTTTTAATCTTTAAGATTAAAATTTTGATCCTTAAGAACTAAAAGAATAACACCCAAATTGAGATATGCATGTGTGTGTGCGTGAACACACACACACACATATATATATACTTATATGTATGTATTCTATTTTAGTTGCAGCAAGTTTGTCCAAACACTAAGTTATGCAGCAAATCACAATTTGTCAGATGTGGCACCAGGTAGCTAACAGTTATTAGTTTTGGTTCAATGCTAGCCATCTTAGGAACAAAGGCATTATATTCCAAGCACATTTAAAAATCAATTTCATAAATTTGAAATGCCAACAGTTTTCCATAAATGTTGCTGTAATTATTTTAAATCACCTACCAACAATTCAAGAAAAAAGTAATTTAACTGTTTTATATCCAAGTCCTTTGCATAGAAAACAACAGTATGATCTAGAGCTGGGTGACTTTATCTTTGTTTTTGTTTTTAAATCAAGATATTTGTCATAGTTCAATTATTAGTATGATTTTCAAGAAGCCATTTTCAGGCAGGCATAAGAAATAATTCAATCAACTTAAAGAATACTGACTAACGTGGAAGATTAATACACTAGAGAGATATAAAAAGGCTGCTTTTGTGGGCTCAAAATCGCCAACCTGAATCATATCTACGAGCATGGAAAAACCACAAGAGATTATTTTACATTCAAAACAGTTACTACTTTATTGTTTGCCTGTATAGTGCTTATTTCAGGAATCTCATTTTCACAAGTAACAATAATCAGAAAATATGATCTATGCAAATATGAAGAAAAGTCTAAAAATAATGTTCTCTGCTAAAGGCTTTTTCATAAAAGTCCCAGAACTTCCAAGTAGGCAAACATATATTCACACTCAAAACAATCAAATTTTTTGTTGGTTTATATTTCATTGTTTATGAATCATTTTTATTACCTGGGTTTATAGCCACAGTGTATGAAATTTATTTGGATAGCTTTTTCATGCTGTGTATCAGGATCTCATCTACAACCATTCTCTGTACTTTCCAAAATCACTCATACTGATAGGTACTGCCGTGATACTTAAGTTTGTAGTGTCCAGAGAACAAACTACTCTGGCCCTCAGCCTAAGCTCCCCTGGTCAAGGTGTATTAGGTAAACAAAATAAAATTTCTGTTTTTTAGTTTAAAAACAATTGAATATTTTATTCCTAATCATTCTTTGAATTATGATATCTGTTTTGCTGGTTTTTTGTTTGTTTTTCATTTTTTTCTCTTATTTTCTTTTCTATTGGAAATTTTTATAATAAAATATTGGAGGAAAAATGTCAAATTAATCACATATACATGTTTCAACCTAGCAGCATTCCCTAAATCTATACTTTTGAATTTCCGAAAGTAGATTTCTAAATCTTCCCCACTTGATTCCTAAGACCTGGTTACTTCTAGTTAATTAACCAATGTCCCAGATCCTAGACAATGGATGATGAAAATATGATATGCATGCTGCCACTCACACCCTATGTAAAATATACCAATGAAGTTGAATAAAAATGGCCACCTGGTGCCTTCAAGAAGACACCTTACCAGCTGACTTACTGCATTTCTAAAATTAGGCTACCATGGCTTCTCGGCCTTTTGGCTAAGATCAAGTGTCTAAAATTAGGCTACCCATGAAACAAATCTCAACAAATTTTTAAAAAATTGAAATCATATCAAGTATCTTCTAAGACCACAGTGAAATAAAACTGGAAATTTTGAATAATGAATGTCAGAAACTATACAAATACATGGAAATTAAACCATATGTTCCTGAATGACCATTGGGTTGATGAAAAAGTCAAGACAGAAATTAGAAATTTATAAAAGGTAAAGTGGGAAACACAACATACAAAAACCTGTGAGATATAGTAAAATCTGATAAGAGGGAAATTTATGGCACTAAATGCCTAAATCAAAAGAGTAGAAAGGTTACAAATTAACAATCTAACAAAATACCTCAAGGAATTAGAAAACCAAAACCAAACCAAACCCAAAATTAAATTAGCATGAGGAAATATATAATAAAGAGATCAGGGTAGAACCAAATGAAATAAACACTAAAAAAACAAACAAACCAAAATAACAAAAAAACAAAGGATCTACAAAATGAAAAGTTGGTTCTCCAAAAAGATAAAAAAAATTAATAAACTGCTAGCTAGACAAAGTAAGAAATGGAGAAGACCCAAATAAACAAAATCAATTTAAATAAAAATTTTATTCCAATTTGAAACAAAACCTCATAAATACAAAGGATCATCAGAGAATATTATGTACATCTCTACACCTACAAACTGGAAAACCTAGAGGAAATGGATAAATTTCTGGGAACATACAACCTCCCAAGATTGAACCAGAAAGAAATAGAAAACTCAAACAGACCAAAATGAGCAAGACTTAATCAGTAATACTAAATATCCCAACAAAAATAGCCCAGGACCAAATAGATTCATTGTCAGATTCTACCAAACATACAAAGAAGAATTAATATCAATCCTCCTGAAACTGTTCAAAAAAGTCAAGCAGCAAATTTTTCTGACTCATTCTATGAGGCCAGTGTTATTACCATCCGCAAGTAGAAGTTTATTTAAGCTTTTGGTGTTTTCTGGGAAAAGAATTTCAGGGAATACCACATAAGCCAAGCAAGTAAAAACTTTACTGAAAACAAATGTACACTCTCAGTAAAGAGAGCGTACAAGCTTGACAGAGAGAAGCTGCACTGGGAATAGGTGGTTTTAGATCTTTTGTAGTCTTATTATGACAACTGAGAATGGCATATAAGGCCAAGGGATAGTTTTTATTAGAATTTTGTGAGCAATTCCTAGAAATGGGTACTCTTCTATGTATATATTTTTGTATGGTTGTCTCAGAACTGTCATAGTGATTTTCAAGGGCAGGAAATTTTAAAACCATAGTGTAAGTGATATTATAATTACCCAAAGTTCACGAAAAGCAGCAGAGATGACTGATAAGCTAATGGAGGCCAGTTCTTTCCTACAGTTATTAGCCCTTCTGTTAGCTTCTGCTTGAGAATTTTTACTTTAACATTTGCATCTAATCTTCAAGCCCCTGCATCTGTTCATAGCCATATCTCCTAGTTTATTACTCTAACAATATCATCATGATCTCAAAACCAGGCAAAGACACAATGAAAAAAAGAAAAAACTACAGACTAATATCCCTGATGAACACTGATGCAAAAATCTTCAACAAAATACTAGGAAACAGAATCCAACAGTACATCAAAAAGATAATAAACCATGATCAAGTGAGTTTCATCCCAGGGATGCAAGAATTGTTCAAAATATGCTAATCAAGAAGTGTGATGTATCATGTAAACAGAATTAAGGACAAAAACAATATGATCAGCTCAGTAGATACAGAAAGATCATTTGACAAAATTAAGCATCTTTTCATGATAAAAACCTTCAACAAACTATGCATAGAAAGAACATAACCTAAAATAATGAAGATCATATATGACAAAACCACAGCCAACATCATACTAAAGAGAAAAAGTTGAAAGCATTTCCTCTAAGAATTGAAACAAGGCACTTTTCTACTTTTACCCTTCCTATTAAACATCATGCTGAAAATCCCAGCCAGTGTAAACAGGCAAGATAAAGAAATAAAAGGCATCCCAGTTGGAATAGAAGAAGTCAATTATACCTGTTTGCTAATGACATGATATCATATATGGAAAAACATAAAGGATCTACAAAAAACAACTTTCAGATTTAATAAATTAATTTATTAAAGTTGCAGAAGACAAAATCAACATATAAAAGTCAGTAGCATTTGTATATACCAATAATAATCTAACTGAGAATAAAAACCAAGAAGGCAACCTCATTTACAATGATTATTTTAAAATGCTAAGAATAAATTTAACCAAAGAGATGAAATATCTCTATAAGGAAGACTACCAAACACTGATGGAAAAAAATTGCAAATGATACAAACAAATGGAAAATCATTAATGTTTATGGATCAGAAGAATTAATATAGTTAAAATGATCATACTTCCCAAAGCATTGTAAGGATTCAGTGCAATTTCTATCAAAACAACAATGCCATATTTCACAGAATTAGAAAAAAAAATCCTAAAATTCACGTGGAACCCAAAATTAGCCCCCAAAATCAAAACAATTCTAAGCAAAAGGAAAAAATCTGGATATGTCACACATTACCTGACATTAAATTATATTAAAAGGGTATAGTAACCACAGCAGCATGATATTAGTTTAAAAACAAACAAATAGATCAGTAAAACAGAATAGATAATCCAGAAATAAATCCATGTATTTGTAATCAACTGATTTTTTATTAATAATTTACTTAGGAAAAGGTCACTCTCTTTAATAAATGGTTCTAGGAAAACTGGAGTGCTATATGCAGAGTAAAGAAATTGAACCCCTATCTCTCACCATATACAAAATCAATACAGGATGGATTCAATACTTCAATGTAAAACTTGAAACTATAAAAATACCATATGCAACTAGAGAAAACTCATTTGGACATCTCTCTATTCTAGGCAGTTAATTTATGACTAAGACATCAAAAGCACAGGCAACAAAAACAAAAATATACTAATAGGACTTAAACTAATAGGTTTCTGCACAGCAAAAGAAATAATAAATGAAGTGTACAGGCAAACCTGCAGAATAAAAGAAAGTATTTATTGAAATATTTGTTCAATATGGTAGTAATATCCAGAATATACAAGGAAATCAACAGAACAACAATAAAAAAACACCATAAATTATCTCATTAGAAAAGGAGGTAAAGGATATGAGTAGACATTTTTCAAAAGAAATAGAAATGGCCAACAGGTATATTAAAAAAATGATCAACATCACTAATCATCAAAGAAATGCAAATTGAAACCACAATGAGATATCATCATACCTTGGTCAGATGGTTAGTATTAAAAAGATAGAAAATAGATATATTGTATGTACATGGTGGGAGATGGGAGAAGGGGAGAGAAAAGAGGTGTGACACACCTTTGAGGGCAAGATGTAATTATAAGAGAAGCTTTACCTAACAAATGCAATCAGCATAGCCTGGTTTCTTGTACCCTCAATGAATCCCCAACAATAAAAAAAATAAAAATGAAAATAAAATAGAGATATTGTTGAGGATGCAGAGAAAACACTGTTAATAGGAAAGTAAATTAGTATAACCTTAATAGAAAACTGTATGAAGATTTCTCAAATGATTAAAATAGAATTGCCATTAATCTAGCAGTTCCACTACTGTGGATCTACTCAAAGTGGGGGTGGAGTGGGGATCAATTTGTCCAGGAGATACCTGCATTCATATGTTTATTAGAGTACTAATCACAGTAGCAAAGATAATAGAATCAACCTAAGTGTCTATTAACCAATGATTGGGTAAAGAAAATGTGGCATGTATACGCAACAGCATACTATTCAGCCATAAAAAAGAATGAAATCATTTCTATTACAGAAAAATGGATCAAACAAACATGGTCACTGTCTTGAGTAAAACAAGCCAGATACGGAAAGCCAAATATTACATGTTCTCATTCATAAGTAGATGCTAAAAAATGTGTATATATGTAACAGAATAGTACTCATAAAATTGATGTAAATAAAAATAAATACAAAGTAAAGCAAGATTAAAAAAGAAAAATATCCCCCTCAAAATTTCCTGTGGTCATGTGGCCCCTAGTCATCAACACAGAGGCTATCCAGGATTTTGTCTAGGACTATTACAATTTCAGACCTAACCCCTGGGAGTTCCTTTACATAACCACCTACATGTGACTTATCCACCTGGTTCTTAGTGAGTGCCTCCTCTTTATATCAATGTCTATATTCTGTGTAGTCCCATCAGCATCATATTATTTCCAAGTTTAGTATTTCCTTTTGATGATCATGCATAAATTCTGCACCAGTTTTTCAAGATCCTCTCAGGCAAGTCTGTTAATCACTAGGACCTAATCAATGCATTCTCGCATACACATACCAAATAGTCACATATTTTATTTTGAGTCCAAGTTCCAAAATAAGCACAAGCAGTGGGAAAGGAAAGAGATAGAAAGATGAAATAATTGAGTTATTTATTGAACATTCAACCAACATTTACTGAGCCACTAATACAACCCAAGAATCTGTCTTGTTGGTCAGACAAAAAAAGTCCTTCTATTCACAAGCTTATAATGACTTCCAAAGAATTGCAATATAAAGTTATTTTAATGTTAAAATTTTCAGTCACTTCATACTGGTCAAGGGAACAATACAATAAGAGGACATTTCAATTCTAAGTATTTAGGTACCCAACTTAAATGTTCCCAGATTTATAAAACAGACATTAATTGGTCTGAGGAATATGATATCCTGTGACATCATAATAGATGGGAATTATAATACCCCTCTGATAGAACTGATAAAACCTCTGAACAGAAACTAAACAAAGATACAAGGGACTTAAATGTGACCCTAGAACAAATGGCCTTAATAGACTTACACAGAGCATACTATTCCAAAGCTAAGGAATGTACATTCTTCTCATTAGCCCATGGAACATACTTCAAAATAGATCACATCCTAGGACACAAATCAAACCTCAATGAAATCAAAAGAATTGAAATTATACCTTATACCTTTTCAGACCATAAGGCAATAAAGGTGGAACTCAACTCCAACAAAAATTTTCATCCCCATGCAAAGCCATGAACATTAAACAACCTTATGCTGAATGACAGTTGGTTCAAGGAGGAGATAAAGGAGGACATAATTAAATTCCTCAAACATAACAATGAAGACACAAGCCACAAAAACCTGGGGGATAATGCAAAGCAGTCCTAAAAGGAAAATTTATTGTATTAGATGCCTACATCCAAAAAATAGAAAGAGAGCACATCAGCAACCTAATGAAGCATCACAAAGAAATGGAAAAGGAAAAGCAATCCAATCCCAAACCCAGTACAAGACAAGAAATGACCAAAACTAAATCAGAAGTAAATGAAATTGAAAACAAAAGAATCATCAGAAAATTAATGAAACAAAAAGTTGATTCTTCCAAAAGATAAAATCAACAAACCTTTGGCCAGATTACCTAGAAACAGAAAAATAAAATGTCTAATAACCTCAATCAGAAATGAAAAAGGAGAAATAACAGCAGATTCCACTCAGATACAAGACGTTATCTCCGACTACTATAAGAAACACTAAGCCTTGAAAATTGACAATGTGGAGGAAATAGACGAATCCCTGGAATCACACCATCTCTCTAGACTTAACCAGAAAGAAATGAATCATTTAAACAGAACAATATCAAGTACTGAAATTGAGAAAACAATAAAACGTTTTCCAACAGAAAAGAAAGGACTGGGCCAGATTGGTTCACACCAGAATTCTACCAAACCTTCAAAGAAGAACTTGTACTTATACTACAGAACTTATTCCAAAAGATTGATAAGGAAGGAAGATTCCCCAACACATTCTATGAAGTAAACATCACCTTGATACCAAAACCAGGGAAGAACTCAACTAAAAAGGAGTACTACAGACCAATTTTACTAATGAATATTGATGAAAAAATACTGAATAAAATCTTAGCCAATAGATTACAGCTACATGTTAAAAAAAATTATACATCATGATCAAGTAGACTTGCTTAATCCCAGGGATAGAAGTTTGGTTAAGCATATGCAAATCCATAAATGTTAATTCACCATATCAATAGAAGCAAAAACAAAGACCATATGATCCTCTCAATAGATGCAGAAAAAGCATTTGACAAAGTTCAGCACCCTTTTCTAACAAGAACACTTAAGAAAATCGGCATAGGTAGCACATTTCTTAAGCTGATTGAGGCCAACTAGAACAAAGCCACAGCTAAGATGTCCTCTATCTTCATTAAAAATCAATATAGTGCTAGATTTTCTAGCCAATGCAATCAGGTAAGAGAAGATTACTAAAGGAGTCCACATAGGGGCAGAGGAGGTCAAACTCTCACTGTTTGCCAATGATGTGATCTTATACTTAGGAAACCCCATAGACTCAACCACAAGACTCCTGAAAGTGATCAAGAAATACAGCAATGCCTCAGGATATAAAATCAATGTCCACAAATCCCTAGCCTTTTTATAGGCCAATAGTAGCTAAGTTGAGAAGTTAATAAAAGACACAATTTCCTTCACAGTAGCTTTCATGGAAAATGAAATATCTACTAAAAGAGGCAAAAGATCTCTACAAAGATAATTATAAAACTCTAAGAAAAGAAATAGCAGAAGACATCAATGGAAGAACAGACCATGTTCTTGGCTGGGAAGAATTGACATTGTTAAAATGTGTATCCTACCCAAAGCAATCTACAGATTCAATGCAAGCCCCATTAATATATTAACTTCATACTTTGAAGAACTGGAAAAAATAGTTCTTCATTTTTTATGGAAACAGAAAAAAGAACCATATAGCCAAGGCAACTTTTAGTAATAAAAACAAAGCTGGAGGCATCACTCTACCAGACTTCTACCAGAATTTACTAAAAGTCCACAGTTATCAAACCAGCATAATATTGGCACAAACATAGAGATATAGACATATGGAACCAAACAGAAAACCAAGAGGTGAAACTAGTCTCTTGTTGCCATCTGATCCTTTATACACCAAACAAAAGCATACACTGGACAATAGAATCCCTATTCAATAAATGGTGCTCAGAGAACTGGATAACCACATGTAAAAGATTGAAACTGGACTGGCATCTTTTACCATTTACAGAAATTAACTCAAGATGGGTAAGATATTTAAATCTAAGACATGAAAGAGTAAATATCCTAAAGAATATATGGGAAAAACTCTTGAAGATGTCTTCCTGGGGAAAGTTTTTCATTATTATTATTAAATCATAGCTGTGTACATTAGTGCAATCAAGGGGTACAATGTGCTAGTTTCACATACAATCTGAAATATTTTCATCAAACTGTTTAACATAGCCTCCATTGCATTTTCCTAGTTATTGTATGAAGACATTTGTAATCTGCATTTAGTAAGTTTCAGAAGACTTCAGTGGAAATTGCAACAACCATATTGAATCCTCTTAATAACCTACAAGGTAGCAATTCTTATTTTATGAATAGGAAACTGAGGCAGAAAATGATCAAGTAACTTACTCAAGGTCACACAGACATTAAATCTAACCCAAGCTATATTAAAAGTCTAGACTTCTCTACTATGCAATTCATTCATGGAACAAAAACCACTCGTACTCTTATATCTGTATAAACAACAACAAAGAATTATGTTACTGGAACCCTCATTAATGAATAGATTAAATTCTGTTTTTGACATGTGTTTATGTTTGTGCAGAAGTCATGATTTAAATTTTCTTTAAAAACAATATTCTATAGCAGGAGAAAATAACTCGAAAGTGACCATTGAGTTTAACCACTAGGCCAAGATCTGCATGGTAGGTTGATAAGAGAGTAAGACATACTGTAGCCTTGTATAGTGATCTGCGCTTGAAATCCCAGCTACTTAGGAGGCTGAGGTGGGAGGATCGCTTGGGGCCAGGAGTTCAAAATTCGTTAGAGCAAAAATAAGGAAATCTAAGCCGAACAAGTCTAATTTATATTCATGCTTGCAGCCACAGCTATATAGAGTAGAACCTTCATAGTTGACTACCTCCTGACATTGACCACCTCCTTATGTTGACCTAGTTTTTATAAATGGGGGATGCACCACATGTATGTATTTGTACAAAAGGCCTACCTAGTTCCTTATGTTGACCAACTCCATATGTGGACCAGTGTGTTACAGTCCTTTGGGAGATCAACTTACAGATTTACTCCTGTATATATTTGCAAGAAATAGTTTTGGATTGCTATTTATGAATTTTTCAAGTTTGATACTAGCCTTTGATTTTATGTGATGAAAAATTAGGATATGGCCACTTTATACCACATAAAACACAAACTCACACATACACCTCTTCCCCAATATTATTAATATTTTTCCTTAATTTCTATTCAGTTTGCCTTTGGCTACATTTCCTTTATCATATTTCTCATATAGTTTTTTGTTTTTAAGATATTATTTTCAAAAAAAGTTCTGAATTGTAGACACCACCTCTTACAACATTTGATCTATAGGTAGTCCCCAAGTTATAAACATTCACGTTAATATACAACTCACACTTATGAATGGCAGTGATTAAAGTAAGTCCCCAAGTTACAAACATCCTACTGATGTGTGACTCACACTTACAAACAGGGGCTATCACAGGTACTAGGTAAATATACCTGTTCCAACTAATATATAAATTCAACTTAAGCACAAATCTGCAGAATCTATTTCATTTATCACCCAGGGATTTCCTGTATTTGTTTTATTAGTCATCTGAAGTATACCATATCTCTGGTCTCAATAGGTTTATATCAGCCCCTATTTACCAACCTAAACAATTTTTAGGAGACTCACTACTGTACATAATCATTCAGGGTCTCCAAGAGCATAATTGGATCCATGTTATGCTGGTAAAGAATATAAGTTTAACTGAAAAAACTACACACATTGTCTTATTTATGTACATACTTCCTCCCTCCTATCAGGACATATTTTATGGCTAACCTTCCTGAATTTAGATTATGTGCATTTCTCTGACTAGTGCTGAAGAGTTATCTAGGAAACTCAAGAAGTTCTATAATTCTCCTCTGAAGAATGTTCGTACTTTTACCCTCAACCCCACATAGAGATGCACCTGAATGCTTGCGAAAAGCAATCAAAGAAGATTTACCTATCACTTCTTTTATCAAAAAAGTCAAGTCAAAACTATTTTATAACTCAACAAACTTTGAAAATCACAAAGAGATAATCACAAAGATAAATTCATATATTGAATTTAAAATTTATGGGTGATAACACCTAAGAAAATATGATATTGTTAAAATTAGAGGTACTCTGCAGTTTTGAGATTTTGTGATGTGGGCCATTCTCACACCTTTAAAATGGAGATGAACGTAGCAGCTATCTGAAAGGGCTGTTGTGAGTCCATTTGAGGTACTCAATGAACTTTGATTGAAAGGTAGGGAGCACTAAGTGTAGTGGCTTTTATCTAACATTTTAATTTTCAGCAATAGTTTATGAAGTGGTATCTGTATTGTTTCACTTTGTATTTTTTCTGATTACCTATAAGATTGATTATCTACTCATAAAAGGTTAGTCGCTCAGCTTTCCCTCAGTAAATTGAATATTCATATCCTTTGACTTTTTTTTCTGTTTCATTTGCAAGAATCCCTGAGTATATATTCTAGGTATTAGATCTTTGCTGGTTTTGGATTTTTGCCAATATCTTTTCCCATTTTTACACCCACAAGTTATTTTTTCTTTGGAATACTTTTATAAGTATGGAGTGCTTAGTAAGTGTTCGGCATACATTTGTAAACAAAAAAAAAAAAGATAAAAATTTCTTAAAAAGATAAAAATTGTGAAACTTATACTTTAATAGAGGGAAACATAATTTTTAAAAGTCCAGTTATCTAAATTAATAGCATATGTTGAAAGCAGCAAAATCACTGGGGAAAGAAAGAATAACTAGGATGAGGAAGATGAGCATAAACCCAAACCTTAATTTTTGAAATATCCAAAATCACTATTTTCTCTGTGAAATTTGTGGATTTTTTTGGAAAGACATTATACAAGTAGATAAAATATGAACAGTTTTTTCAAACTCCCTTCATTTCTTATAATTTTCCAATTATAGTTAAAGCTCATTTCTCTGGAATTTTTGAGGGGTAAGAAGCTACTCCTAAATTATTTTTTCACATAATTAAAACTCTTAAACTTTAAATATTGATCCATATCACCTTAAAAATAAGAATACAGATTCCATTTTTTGAATCTGAAAGTTATACACAGCAGTCATTTTAGATATTAATGAGAAAGATCATTCAATGATACTTGAGCTCAGCTCCAGCAGAGAGAGGTCAGTAGATGGATAATTACCTAAGAGGAAACCTCAGGTGTCAGGGGTCAAAGTGACCAGACATCACCTGAGGGATGCAGAGAGTGAGGAGTCTGCTCAGATAGGGAGGATGGAGGATTCTGGCTGAAATGACTTACCAGGGTACTTTCGATCAAACTGGATTTTAAAAGGAAGTACACAGATGGGCCTAGGAGAAGAATTTAGCTAAAGTTTGGTTAAGCAAAACACTCTTCGTCTTAGATTCCAATAACATGGAGAAGTATTGAGAAAAAATACAAATTATTGGTAATATTATTACCCCCCTAGCAAACCACCATTAACATTTTGTGGCATTATCTTTCCAGAAAGCATGCCCTGAGACTTTTGCTTTGGCTTTTTTCTAGTAAGTTGCAGAGATAGAGTTATAACACTTGCCTCTTTATCCCCTTCCCTTTCCCATTACTACTTAGCCTACTACTCCCTGGCAGGCACCTTACACATACTACCTCTCCATTAGCACCATAGCAATGCTGCTGGGTCAGAACAATCTTTCACATGTTATCATTGGAGAAACCAGTTCGCTTCGATTTCTCAGCCTTTCTCTCCATGCCCTGCTAATCTCTCACCTGTGACTAAAACATTTGAAATGAAAATAAAGTGGATCAAATGCTCTTTACAATATACTTTTCAGGAAATTGTGAACAACTTAGGCTGCCATCCTAAAATAAAAGAATGCAAAAAAGACTATAGAGAAAATTAAGATAGGAAAATAGAAGAAAAAGTTATGAAGGTCATCATTTCTGTCTTTCTTAATGAAAAACTAAATAGGTTAGACGTATTTCACTTAGACAAGAGGAATTAAAATAATGAAAATAATTTTTAAAGAAGATAGTTCTAATACATGTGCCATATAAATTAAGAGGAACATATAAATTCAAATTAAAGCAGAATTATTTGAATACAAGGGACAGTATTTTCATTGTCAAGATACTTCCAACAGAGGCTCAAAGGGTTTCCATCCCTAGAGATATTTGAGTAAAGAACACATATCCACCTATCTTAAATAGTGTACACAATTGCTAACTGAAGTCCACACTAGACTTCATCAATTAACTAATCCATTAAACAAATATTTATTGAGGACCTACCATGTGCCAGGCACTGTTGTATGTGCTGAAGTAAACAAGCTGATTCAGAGCACTGAAGTTGTTAAAATGTATTCTTGTCTAATGCCGTTACAAAAAAGCTGCAAGATGTATTTTGCAATTTAATTTGCTTGCTCTTCTACTGCTGTACAATCCTTATCAAGTAACCTGTGTTCATAGGCTGCTTAATTTCCACAGCTCCACAATCCCTTATCCCAAGTCTCAGAAGATGCATTTCAAAATTCAAAACTCTTTGAGTTATAGAAAGGTGAAAATGTGCATATTCTGTACCTTATGTAACAACCCCTGCAGAGATGGTCAGCACCCTGTAACCAAACATAATACAATAATTCATCTTTAGTAAAATAGATGCATAAAAACATTGACAGCTTCATGACATGTTGTATTTTACTGTCAAATGACTTCAGGTTAGGTCGAACCTTATCCACTGAATTACAACAAACAAACAAAATCTTTGATCTTCAGAGGTTTCTGTCTATCAGAATTGTTAATATGAGATAGTTGAGTATATTTGCAAGGAATTCCTGAGATTCACTCAGATTTGCAAAATATATTCTCGCAACACTAATGTACATGAGATTTAGTAGTTGACTGATGTAAAGGAGGGAACCACAGTTCTTGACAGTTCTCATAGCTTTTGTAAGTTAACAATCTTTGTGAGTCTTAGAGAGGCTCAAATATTGTTTACCACAGAGCCTATTTACTGCAGATGAGAGCCATTCCTGCAGATGAGAGCCATTCATTTTACAGCTAGGCATACAAAAGTTAACAAAAAAAATACATAGTATGAGCTGAAGTTTGCAGGGGAATTCCCCTGGGACCAAAATAACTGATTAACCAATATAATTTATTATGCTGCAACTTATTTTGGGGGGTTAAGAAGAACTGACCCTCTTTTTTCTGTCCTGCTAAAGAAGACAGACTTTGATTTGCCCTGGAGAGCAGTATAGATTCACTGGTACTGTAATTAGCTTTATGAATGGTGTGACCCTGCATAAAAAGCATAAACGGCATAGGTGAGGGTGAAGTTGGGATGAGTGGGGGGAAAGGAAGAATGAGTGGGGAAAGGGTGTCGCTATGAAGTGGTTATGACGTTACACATTTGTCAAGATTTAGTCAAGTTTATCTTGAGAAATGTCACTCTTCGGCAAATGTAAACAAGAATTGGGAAATATGATTTCAAGCAAGGAAAATTTATAAGCATTTATTCGATGAAAATTCTAAGGGAGAAGTTGTAAACTAAGGAAAAATATCCTACTTTTTCCGAGTATGTCTAAGATAAACGGTATGCAGTTAGAACTGGCTATGTAAACCTTATTGAGTATTATCAGATACTGGTTGCTAGAGAGATTTTTACTTATTATATAAAAGATTAAAATTATATAAACAAACCTTCCTGCAGCTTGGTGTATGTTCCATCTACGGAGCGGTGTTCTCTCAGAAATGAAGTGCATCAATTGCTTCCATAAAGAAAAGATGTATACACATTTAAAAATCAAAATCACCTTTTATAATTTACGGTTTTATCTGTTACATAATAGGTAAACTACTGTGAAGTGGAGTTGCCTGTTTAACTTTATATCTGCTTTGATTTTGTCAGTTTAGTTAATTCAAATAAAATTTGTGAAGTTAACCACTTTCAAGAAAAGGAGTAGGAGAACCTAATTTAACCTAGAGTGTCTCTTTTATTCTTCTGTTATTCATTTGAAGTGCCCTATCAGCTTGAACTGACCAACTTCAGTCATTTTTACCCTTTTATTTTCTTTCTCTAATGTAAACTGAAATTCCCTGCTGTTCATGGTATTTCAGTGTTTAGCAAGATTTAATGAGCAGGTATCATTAAACTTAAAAGGTCCTTTTCTGTGTACCTCTGATTAGTTAGTGAAAGAACCAAAGAATTTCTCTTAATATATTTTGATGTTAGTCCATTTTACATTTAAGTGTTTTTTGATGAAGGAGAAAATGACTTTGGTTAAAGTAGGATGGATTCTGTCAAATGAATATGTGGCTCACTATTGTAGAGTATAAATTGTTTTCCAGTATCATTATATAATATTTCCCTTATACATTTGTGTGCATGGGGTTCTAAGTAATTGAGTATACTTTTATTTTTCTCTGAAAAAAAATAATATGGATAATTAAACAGATATTTTAACATCAAGGTCTATATAATCTGTCTTATATCAGCAATAGTTTAGTGACTCTATAACATTAGAAATAAAAATCCATTTAATCGATTTCACGACGCTACACTTACAGTTTCTAAATTACAATAAGGAATAAACTATTAGCAAGCAAAAGAAACAGTAACATCTATTAATTACACACCTCCCATTTGACATTCATGTATACTGTACCTGATGGTGCTAATATTTTATTATTATTTCTAATTTTGCTTTTAGGAAGAAAGGAGTATCTGTCAGATAAATAGCATGGAGCCAAAATAATGAGGCTAGAATGCAAGCAAAGGTCAGATAATGTGTAATAAGTTACAGATGGCATTGTGTGACATTAACAGTGGTAACAGGTAAAAGATGTAATAGTGCTGCCTACTGGTAAGAAGCAGTAGTGTTTAAAGGGCAAGTGAAAATAAGTGTAAACCAGTGTTAAGTATTACACATGATTAAGGTTGCTAAACAGTGCTGGATGTGTTTTTCATCATATATTGTTAAACATTATGAAAAATATTTTTTAATTAGTGTTTAATAGCAAATCCACTGTGAAATTTTTATAAGAGTAAAATTTCTGGTATGATATTTCTGGGTTTTTAAGTTCTTCTTTCTGGAACATGTATATAAACAGCACACTTACTCTCTTGTCTGTCTCTTTTTAATCACGTGATGCCTTTACAATTTGTCTTATATGTGACCCGTCTTTGATAATGTAGAGTTTTTTAAAACACTTTCAGCAATTCCAAAATGTATTTAGTTGAAAAATAAGACCTTGCCTAGGAGAAACTGTCAGTTTAGTAATAGATGGATAGTTTGATAGTCCACTGAGACCATTTACTCATAAAAATAAGTATTATTTATATGTGCAATAATTAGGTCTAATTGGATAAATTAAATTAGACTACTTCAAAAATGCTGGTGTCAAACTTTTAGAATATTAAAAATCAGATGTACCTATATGTAAGGATGACTTTCCCCCTGTTCCTCTTAGGATAAAATCAGACTATTCTGTTAGAAATAAACAAATTTGGTAGAATTGCTTTGGCATGTATATCAGTTTATTTTTTAATAAACTAATTTTATTTATAGTGTTGAAAAGAAATCAAAGTTATTTTAACATTAGCCCAACTCAAAGCACACGTAGTAATCAAGTTTAATATTTATTGTGTGATGTTTTTATAGGTGATGTGATGGACATATTTAAATGCGATGATTGTTATTTGAATGCTTGTCATACATATTTTAGCTTTATTTTCATATATCCATTATGTAGGACTTATTAAAACACCATGTGCTACAAAAATAGTTGGTCCCAAGTGAGGAAACTTCTTCTATAATGTATAACTTTTCCACTTACCTAATGTAGTTTCCATTCTGAAAAGAATTGAGTCACAACTAAATTGAGGAAAAAGTTAAAAAGGAAAGTGTTTTTGAATATCCAAAACTTGTTTTCCAGAAGGAAAAAAAAAAGTAAAAGCCGTCTTTTTCTGCTTCAAGGCATAAAACACTCTTTATGTATTAATTCGCTCTCCCCCTCTCTCCCTTCCTCAGGCCTTTCCTTGGAGCGTCTCTCGCTGGCCTTTCTGTTTTTATCTCTATGGTATCATTTTATGTGCTAATTTAGACTAGCATTATCATGAAATTCTAAAATCGGAAATAAAATTGGAAGCACTTCAGTGTTAGTTTTGAGAATTTTGAATGTGTTTGTTCTAGTAACTTGGACACAGAGAAGGGAGGAAGAGAGGCAAGCAGGACAGGAGGAGCATGAGGGAAAGAATAATGGCCACAGAGAACAGAGAGGGAAGGTGGAGTTGAAGCAAGTGAAATGAGATATTAATAAATAAATGAAATATTAATACACCAGATTATGTTGTATGCGGATTTTGTGTATCAAAGGAAAGGAAAGTGTGAAAACTGTCTAAATGTGTGAGAAATTGATATTTGCATGCTTGACATTGTTTTCACATTCTACAAAATAAATTAGTAAGTAAATAGTAAATAAAATATGCCCGGCAGGTTTAGTGATGTCTAAAAGACAAATAGTTAGAATTAGAATTTTAACTTGCTTTCCTAATATAATAATCAAAGAACAAAGAAAGTGTTTAACAGTTTACAAAACAGCAACACAAGCCCCGTATGGAAATGCAGCAAACGCTTTCTTGTGTCTGAAAGTTTCTGCTAGCTTCCTAACATGAGCAAGTGTCAAAACCCAGGGCTCACAGTGGTCTGCTCTGCGGTCTTTATCATCTTAGATTCTTTACCTAAAACACTGCTGGAAATGCTTTTCAGAAAAGAGACGGTAACAATGCTTTCCATGGTGAGGGATGCTAGACTACAAATATTAAATAGTTTTTTAAACAATATTAATAATCATGTGTTGATACTTTTGCTTCAGCAGAGAAGTGTTTTAATGAGCAGTGTTTCTCTAACATATATGTGATCAATTTAATTTTATTTCTTTGCAAATATTTGCACATTTTATTTTTTTCTTTGACTTACATATTTATTTGTGTCATTTGCAAATAGTATAGGTACATGCTTAGGGATTAATTACTTTATCTAGGACATGCTTGTTAATGTCTGGTAATGTTGGAAGGGCCCTAAGAAATGGCATTGAAGCATCATTCAGAAAAAACATTTTTTATTCCCTTGTTCATTAGTCCATGTTTTATCACAGAGAGCTTCCTCGTGTGCTATTTCTTTTCTAACACATCTTAAAAATCTGCCTGAAAAGATAAACAAATAAAATTTAATTCTCAAAAATTATGACTGTTTTCTATTTCATTCCATATAAAAATGTAAAGCTGAATTTTTTATTAAGTTTTTATTTTTAAAACTGAACAAAAAGAATGACAATTGAAATGCTTTGTTTGCATGACTGTTTTATTTATCAACTTAGATGCAGTTTGGCATCAACTTATTTTTATTTTTCTTATGTTTTGTCATTGAAAATGGCATGTAAACATAATAAATGTGACATTTTAATTAGTAAATTGGGCTACCACAGTTTAAAATCAAAATGTTAGTGCTTATTTTTGGTTTTGAATATGAAGTTCAAATTAACATGAGACATTTTCCTGCTACAATTTCTTAAAATCTCAAAGTATAAAGCATGTCAACATCCTAATTGACATCTTGTGCATAGCAGGTGACAGCGTTCACGTCTGTGATCCCTTGGTAGCTAGTATAATGGAAGTATGCTTTACCTTTTCACATCATTGGTGATGTTATATTTCTGGGACAGCATTGTTAATTACAAACTCAGAGTGGCCAGGAGGAAGCAAAACTTCATTTTTGTATAGTCTACCTTCGTAATTTCACCTTTTTTTCAGTGTCTTATTAATGACCTTTGGTTTCCCTGTGCCTGTAATTCTGTAGAGTTTTATTGTTTCTCATAAATACAACAGTGCTTTATATGTAAAAGTTGAGCTGTTTATTTAGAAGAAAGTTATGTGTTATTTTCTTATTTACCATTTCTTGAACACTTCTGATGTCTTGTAATAAATTTTTTACCGTTAGATTAGGTTTGCATCAACACTTTTTAGATTCCTTTCAATAAAAAATATTGTCTTAAATGGGTCTGTTAACATTAAATGATTAAAGTTGTTTACTATATTAAAAAATTTCACGTATTATCTATTCTGACATTTTTTCTCATGAGATAATCATTGATACAAATTGGATCTCTCCTCTTGCCATCCTCAATGTTCTTTCTTACTTAACCGAGATCTGTGATGAAGTATATACAGTGTTAAGGGAGTGTATAAGGAGGACTTAACCACAGAGCTTTAAAAATCTCACTGTTCCGTGACAGCCATCCTGCATTTCTCCATAAAATGAAAATAGTTCTATCTTATCTTTAAGAGAACTTCAGTGAAGAATAAACTCAATTCATTTCAATGGACATGTTATTGATTTTTGTCTTTTTTTATATGAATATCTTAACTGAATAGTTAACTCTTATTTTCCCATCCTTAATTACAAACTGGCTGTGTCACCCTGGCAAATTATTTAATCTCTCTATGCCTCACTTTTCCCCTCTGTAAAATGGGAAATCTTACATACATCATAGAGATAGTGTCAAGAAGGTTTCAGAAACCTTCTCTAGTTTCTACCTCTTTATAATTTTATTTTATACTTTGGTCAAAATTAACTTTTCTAAAATACTTCTAATTCTAAAATACTTCTCATTACTGTCCCAATGTGATAACCATTTTAATATTCTCTATTGCCTGTAGAATACAGTTTGGACTCCACCTGCTGATGGCTCCAGTTTTGTATCTAACTTACCCTTGGATATTCCACTACTCAGCAGCTGATTTGATACGCCACAGCCAATCTGAACCTTACACCTGTCTCAGAAAATAACTCATCCCCGTGTGTCTAGCTTTGCATCGCTTTGCCTAAAGCTTTCTGAAATATATTTCCTTTTACCAAACTCCTGCCTATTCTTTGGGGCCAGTTTCAATGCTGAGATTTTCTCCATCTGGGCTTCTTTGATTTCCTAACTATAATCTTTCCCAGTACAGAACTCATACCACGTGGTGTTATTCTCTTAAAGTATTTACCATACTCAACCTTGTGTTCTAGGTAGCCTTGATACATATCTTTTCTATATCACATAATTAGGAACTTCTGTGGCAGAGAGTAGATTGAGGTCTTCTGTGAGTTTCTTCCCCACTTCCCCACAACAACTAATATAGTACTGTGTACATGGAAGCCATAAATATAGTTTATTAGGGAGGCATCATGGCACAAAAGTAAGACTTTTTAACTTGAGTAAAAGGACTTAGATTTGAAGACCGTTGAAGAAAAATTGTTGACTCTCAGCAGTTTAACCTGTATGAGTCCCAGTTTGCTCATCTGCAAAATAGATGGTATCATTACCTACTTTTTAGTCTGGATGCAAGGATTGGAGATGATGCATGTAAAACATTTATAAGGTATCGTAGTAGATGCTCAATAAATGTTTCCCTTTTTGTGTTGTGTGACAAAGCTTATTTCTTCTACTGCTTGTCATAATAAGTATGGTATCTATGTGAGATTGAGCTCTGCAGATATGCTGGGAGACTTGACTTTTGGATAACAGCATGTATTGTCTTGGGAAAAATATTGACATTACTTTTGGAAAAGATGCCCTGGCTACATTATGTCCTTGGGGGAGTCCACATTTGTACTTGTCAGCAATTCCCTCTATTTCTCTCTCTCTCTCTTTTTTTTTTTTTGAGATGGAGTCTTGGTTTGTCATCTTTGGTAGGGTATTTGTTGTCATAGCTCACAGCAATCTCAAACTCTTAGGCTCAAGTGATCCTCTTGCCTCAGCCTCCCAATTAGCTGGGACTACAGGTGCCTGCAGCAACTCTCAGCTATTTTTAGAGACGGGGTCTCACTCTTGCTCAGGTTAGGCTTGAACTCCTGAGCTCAGGCAGTCCACCCACCATGGCCTCTCAGAGTGCTAGGATTACAGATGTGAGCCACTGCACCTCTACAATATCCTCCTCCAAAATATCCCTCTCAACAGGACTGCTAGAGGATAGAAGGTAGATAATGGATGAAGGTGGCAATAGGAACATAAAGACTGTTGGCAACTTCATCTAGGAAGTATTCAATTTATTTATTCATTGAGGCAACATGAAATGAAATAAATTGAAGGCTTTAACTATTAGATACAATATTGAACCTAAAACAGATCCCACTCTCAAAGAACTCAAAATTGAGGCAGGAAGATAAAATACATATATATGTATAAATGGCAATGAGAGAGAAGACTTGTGTAAGGTATTAAGGTTGTGATTGGTTG
>CAUYRH010076832.1:42500-45000 GCA_963574655.1 Perodicticus potto
AAATAGCATAAGGATTAAACATTTCATTTTTGTTTCTTATGTTTTAACTTAGTTTATTTTTGATTTCAGAACAAAATAAAATAAGTTGCAAAATTAATCAATAACTGATTGAATTGCAAGATAAGATTTCCATTTGCTCTACTTTTATATTTTCCAGATATTTGACACTGTCGACAATCAAACAGTATGTTTACTATAAGTAGCCACCATCATTATTTTTAAAAATTATCATGTTCAAATGTCCTACAGCTAGGCATGTTTGACATTTTAACCTTTTTGAAACACAATATTAACTTCAGTAAAGTGTTTTTTTTCCCCAAGAATATAACTTTAATTTGTGCCCGGTATTTTAGGCATTTTTTTAAAGTGACAAACACTTTATAAACAGGGTAATTTTCATTGACTTAAAAATCATAATTTCCCTTATTGTAGTAAAAATTATATCACTTTTTATAGCAGATGCCCTTCCGAAAATCATGTCTTGGCAAGCATCCTGTGTCATTTCTTAAAGACTAAAAAACATTCATGTGTTTTCTCAATTTTTGTTCTTACACATTCAACTAAACCCTTCATATTTGGCATTTTGATTTATTAGGCAATCTTCATATTAAAGACTTTTAGCAAAGCAGTGCTAGATTTCAAATGCACTATGCATGGTGCCCATGATGAATTAATTTCACTAGAGCACAAAAGTTATCATTATTTAAATGCTAGTTTCTTTCAGAAGTTTTACGTGACGGTCAAGTTTTCGAAATCAAAATTTAGCTATGTTTTGTAGTAAACATATCTGGTATCTTTTTCCATATGTGAGTTTTTTTCATATTGGACCATTTTTATGTGAATCTGCATACAAATATTTAATATTGATAATTGATAATTTCAACATGGTTTAGTAAAGAAGTATTTAAGACTATATAACCACTTTTTAATTTTATGATTTAGTTTTCTTTCAATGTCATATTCAAAATTCTTTGTGTTTAATGCATGTATTTGGTTAAATAAATTAGACACTGAAATGAATCAGATACTAGACACAAAGTGTCTTAATACTGCTATAAGTAATTTTATTTAAGAAAAGTTGACATAGATATAAACTATCTATGGGTACTGTTATTTGTTGTTAGCTTTCAAGAAGCCATTTTTTTAATCCATTTGTTTTGATTAAATGTTAAGATGCCAAAAAAAAAAAAGTTAATATTCAAGCACCACGATTATAAGATTAGAGTCTCTGTAGGTAGGGGAATGTGGTTGGAAACAGAGGCTATTTTTATCTTATCATAATCCTTGGCATACGTAGATAGATTCATCAGTGCATCTATGTATAGGTTGGCACACACACATACACAGACACAAACGCGTGGGGCTGGGGGTGGAAGAGAAGGAGGACGAAGGAGAGGGAAGATAAGAGAAAGAGAGAGAAAGAAGTAGGAGAGGGAAGACCAGAGAGGAAAGAGGCGGAGGAAGCAACAAGGACCAATGGTGTCCCTGGTGGTAGTTGAGATAACACAATTAACTGTACTTGCCCAGGTCAAGTTTGAAAGTTTTGAACATTGGAGTGAATACAGAATAGGTTCTGTGCAGGCCTCTGTTATTACCCTGGCATATAACTATCTCCCATGATACATTTTTATACCAATAGAACCTATAACTCTAAGAGGAAAAAATAAAACCAACAAGTCTAACGTTCACTACTACCCTATCATAAAGTAAGGAGGTCTAATTGAGCTATGTCTTTATATCCTGCTATTTGTACAAATAAAAGACTACATCTTGATGCAAAATAAACACAAAAGCACTGTTGTGACTATAACAGGGAGTCATATACTAATTTATATAATAAGTGGTTGTGCACGCTTTATTCAAGATTATGGCTGCAAGAAATGGCATGAATTGCTGGGTGTGTTTAATGCTGGATTATAGCAATTTGAAACATGTCAAACACATGGCTAATGCCTCATGCTTCACTCATTCTTGCGTAAACCTGCATAGCCACCATCCATTATACCCTTGGTAACAACACAATTCTGCAAGTAAATATTGTTACACTAAGTAACCTTTCAATTCAAGTTGTTTAGGAAGAGAAAATGCAATCTTGTGCAGTCAGTTCCAGTGTCAGTTTAATGTTTCAAAAGGGAAGTGGGGTAGAGAATAAGTATCTGTACAGTGACTTGCTTAAAAACAGAAGAAAGAAAACAGAAAGACAGGAAAACTTCAGGCAGGGGGGAAGAGTATAACTGTATCATTTGAGTCCATGGTCTAAGGAGTTATTTTCTGATGCGACTGAAAAGTTGCTAATGTTGAAAGACCGAAGGGTTTAACTTACAGTTGAGACAAACATTAAAACAGTGACTCCCAAACTCACCTTTCCTTTTAATGATCTGGAATGTATTTTCACTGGTTTTTTGTAAGATGTTTGTGGTGGGATTGAGAAGGATGAATAATTTAGTTGGATATGTTTGGGATCACAAGCACATCCACGCTGAAAGAATATGCTGAATTT
>CAUYRH010076832.1:47500-50000 GCA_963574655.1 Perodicticus potto
TCATCCATGGTTGTCAAAGGTAGATAATAGGAAACACAGAGCAGAGTGTGCAATTGCGCCTTCATTTAAACTGGTTTTATAGGTAGACTTTAAAATGTGGTCGTTCATAAATGCTATTGATCATGCTATATGCATGGTATGTTACTTTGGCCGTTAAATGTAACCACACAAAAATTGCTTACAGAAACCATAATTTCAGTGATTGGTATCTGGCTGAAAGCTGAATTTGTATTGCTTTTCTTGGTAACTGACTGTTCAAGGTTTTTTTTTTTTTCTTCTTCTTCTAAAGCTGCTGTCTCTATAATTGGCAGAGAGGGACATCTTGATAATGGAAATGTGAAGGTGTAACGTGTGTTAATTGATACTTCTTAATCACTTTTAGGTATTAAGTCATGATGCAGGAATCTGCAACAGAGACAATAAGCAACAGTTCAATGAATCAAAATGGAATGAGCGCTCTAAGCGGCCAATTAGATGCTGGCAGCAGAGATGGAAGATCAAGTGGTGACACCAGCTCTGAAGTAAGCACAGTGGAACTGCTACAGCTGCAACAACAGCAGGTAAGTTTTGTTTCCTCAGTGCTGCTTTAAAACAAATAAGCCTGTTTTCTTTAATATGACGAATGTGCTCCTAGCAAATTGAGGATGTTACGTGAAGCAAAAATGCTGAGAATTGATTATTGTGTGGACCATGATTGAAGGATGAGGAGAGAAAAGATTGTCACCTTAGTTACGTCATACGAGCACCAGTGTGCCCTGCAGGTGTCAGGATATTAACTAAGCTCATGGGATGATTTTTTGGAAGGTCTGTAAAGCTTTGTAACAAATACTCAGTAGTTTCTAGTGTACTGTCTAACATTGTGCTGCAGAATGCGATACTTAGTTTTCCACCAGAGGGCCACATTACTTGATACTTGCTTATACGATGAATTTCTTCCAAGTCTGAGCTAAGGTGAAAAGGACCACAAGGACTTTTCACAAGATAGATGCTTGCCCGTGATAGCTACAAATATTAGCTATTAATTAGTTGAAATCTGCAGAGTGATTTTAAATCATGTAAACACTATGATCATCTATGTTGCTTTTTCTGGACTCATTCCAAAGTATTTGGAATATATATGTTTCGATGACATTAAAGCATACATTTTATGTTCTATAAGGTCTCAGAAAATGCAATTGTTCCTTTAAATGTAGAAAAGTAAACAGCTGCAGAAAAGGATACATTTGAAAGTAGTCCACTATTCTTTTTATAAAATGGTTTCATTGTTCCTAATTTTGTTTGTCAAGGAAATTTTATTTTCAACCCCTCAAAAAGCCCCTTCATTCTTCTCTGCCTTAAGACTACAGACACAGTGACAGGTAGCAGAAAGCTTTCAAAGCATTTAGTGATATTAGGCAAGAATGAAGATGCCTGTTTAAAAAGAAGATTATACTTGTTTTAAAATAATGATTTAAAAAAAATAACAACTCCGAATTACATTCCAACTAAATGGCTAAAAATAGTCGTTAAAATTAAATTCATTAACATAATGGATTATTATTGAAACTGTTTCAAATTAAGTGATATCATTCACATTTTAAGGTACTATACAATGAGAAAGAATTCATTTCAAAAGTTAAAGCAAACACCCACACTAGAGTAAAATTTAATAGAATCATTATTTAAAATAATAACAGCATTTAAAAAAGTTATATGGATTGAATATGCCTTAACCTTTACGCATTGTTTTCAAGAACAGTCTTTTAAAAGAGCTAAACATATCTCTTTGAATAGGTTACTTATTCTTTTAGGATGGTGTCACTTTCCAGAGACAGTAATTATTAGCAAGAAAATTTTTATTGTTTTGAAATATTTTGTTTTAGGAATTAAATGTCTAGCAAAGTCCCAAGCTTAGCTCTTTTCATAGGTTACTTTAACAAATGCAATTTTCAGGATAGCCCTTTTCTTCCTTTAATGTATTTACAGGAAATATTATACCAATGCAGTGTTATAATGTTCCAACTAAAAGAATTCCCCTAAAAGAGTTTTTAACGTATTTAGCCAGACTCTATTTTGCCTGAGAATAGAAATCTTGCATTAATAAAGGCAAGTGAAAATAATACCTGAAACACTGCAGTTGAGTGTTCATACACTATCAGATTCTGAAGAGAAATGCCAAGAAATAACTTTCTTTTTCTTCATTAGTCTGTTTAGATCTCAAACAAAAAAGAGGGTGAAATTATGGTTATACTTCGTAGTAGTCTCAAGGCATCTTACGATTGGGTCTGCGAGGTGTGTTTATAACCTGACTTTGAAGTTTACTTTGATCTATGCAGTTCATCTGTGTAAACCAGAGTAAATACGGAAGTTGTGTCTTTCAAATGACTCAGAAACTTTACTTAAGTATTGCAGGTTTGTGGAGTAACTTCTTAAAGTGATAGAACACAATGGGCATAGTAAGCACTCACATAGACACTTCAGGAAGTGTCTAGAGGAAGATAATGTAATAAATTTCATAAAC
>CAUYRH010076832.1:55000-68888 GCA_963574655.1 Perodicticus potto
TTTATGATAGTCTTGGAAATGGTATAAGGAGGTAGCTATCCTTGTTCCCTAGGTGTTCAAATGCGCCTCAAAAGATTCTTACTACATTTTAGTGAAAAGAGCTAGCATTAAAATTACTTTCAAAAATTACAAATGTTCTTTTACTATAGATTTATACATCTATGAAATCCAAATAAGTTGTCTAAATTCTAACATCAAGTACATTTCATAGTATCAAAACTATTTGATTAAAATGTAAGGGATGATTCCCAGTGTAAACAAGGGGTTATACGATCTTAGTAATTAGTAATCTGGAACCGAATGTTATGCTGCTAATTTTTTTAATTCATCCGGCAACAGTGAGGTTAATTTTAAAAATGTAAAGGGCTAGGTAGGATGGGGCTATATTGAATTGAAGAAAGAAATGAAAGTCCTTGGATCCTTGTTTTGAAATGGCTCATGGAGGCCATGAACGTACTCCATGTTATCATTGAACTTTGATTCAGTGAATGAACCATTCCTGTCTTCAGACAGGTATGCTGTTTCTCTAGTTTCTCTACATTCACTCTCAACTTCCCAGTATTTTCTAATAGAGGTACTAATTAAAAATCATTATATAAGAACCTTTTAGGGCGGCGCCTGTGGCTGAAAGGAGATGTGGGTTCAAAGCCAGCCCTGGCTGAAAACTGCAAAAAGAAAAAAAAAAAAGAACCTTTAAGAAAATTAGATTTAACTGATTTTCATTTGGGGTTCAAAAATATTAAAAGAAAATCTCCGTTATTTTCACCAGGAAAAATAAATAAAGATATCAATAATTGAGATTAGTGAGAAATATTAATTTAATAGTAATTAATGTTTGACTCTAAATGTAGATTGTTTTTGAGCTCTTGTTTTTAATAGAGCATTCATAATTTAGTGTATTTCTGACACCACACATTTTTTAGTATATACATAGAGTGTTGAAGTGCAGCAAGTTGGTCGATATATTATGTGAATAATAATTAGTAAATTTAGCATCTTTAAAGCAAAATAAAAATATGGAGAAACCAGGGATAGAAATATGAATGCAACTGTTGAAAGAACGTTTAGTATCTTTTTTTATATGTGAAATACATATAAATATATTATAAATCATATGAAAATACATACAAATTAAACATATCTACACAAGCTTCCAATTTGAAACAAATACAAACTGTATAACGAATGCTTCAAATGATAGTTTACAGCTTACAAAAGCACTACTACAAAAACATACCTCCTGGCACTGAGAGGCTGACTTACTTTACATTTAACCAGCAACTGCAATGGTAAAGGTCCTATGGGGCTGCATCCAGGTTCCCGTTGATTTTGATAGAAAATACATATTACTAGCTTTTTTCACCATATGTGTGTATTTCTCGATCAAAGCATTTTTATTATAAACTTTTTGAATGCACATTGTCCTCTTTTACATAGTTATGCCCTTGATGATAAGCAGTGCCCAGCGTACCAAAATCAGTACAGTTGACGTCAGGTACAATTGAAGTGGTAGTTTTTAAAATTTTTTTCAACTCATACAGAAACATAACTATTGCATAATAATTTCTTTTATGTATTAGAAGAAAAATAGACACTGCAGGAGAAGATTGTGAGATGCTTCATGAAAAAGTGAGGTGGTGATTGCTAGTAGGAATAGGTTATGAATGTGGTTCTATAATCTTCCAAAACCAAGTATTTCCCACTTACTAAACTATGTGGCAATATAATTAATATTAGAAACAAATCCTTGTAAACTTGTACCTGCATGTTGCACCTTCATGGAGTCAGTACTTCTAAATCATTCTATGTGATTTTAGCACCAAGTACACATTTTTTTCCTAATTTGTATGTTCTGTGTGGAGAGACCGGGAGATAAAAGTAGTAAAGACAATTCATGGTAAAAATCTGACTGGCTCTGGTTTTATTTTGTAATTCTCTTTTTCTTAGAGCAGAGCATCCTGTTTTGTTGAGAAAAAAACAATAGCATGCATTAAAAGCTTCTTTGTAAACAGCCATATATAACTGCTACTTTCAAATTAGTGCCTTCCTCAAATGCCTTCCTCCACAGAATTTTTCAAAAAAAAATCTCCTTGGGTGATTTTCTGATGTATGTGCTAAATCCTTAGAAATTAATTGTAATTTTATTAATAATAAAACGCAAAGGTCATACTTTCTAATTAGTGTATATGTTTTGAAGAAAAACGCATTTTGCTGCCCCTTAAAATTTCAACCAATTGACAACCATCCCTTTTCCTTCTCATATAGTGTTCCCAAATACCCCACCTTGTGTGCAAAACTCTGCTGTAGAACTAAGTGTTCTCACATTGCTGCCATCATGAAAGGTGCCTTAACTTGAATTGTGAATCTGGAGTTTGGAAATCGGTATCTGTTCTTTAATTATGTTTAACAACTACCAACTAGTCACTTTTCACAAATTTTTGAAAGCAATTGAACATACCTCCCAGATTTGAGGATAGAATACAGCCATGCCAACTTCGACAATGAGGTAGCTGTGCTCCAAGGGTTCAAAGAGGAGGGTGTGATTCAATTAATCTTGTCAGGGAAGGTTTTAAATAGGAATTTTTTTTTTTTTTTTGTAGAGACAGAGTCTCACTTTGTCGCCCTCGGTAGAGTGCCGTGGCATCACACAGCTCACAGCAACCTCCAACTCCTGGGCTTAGGTGATGATTCTCTTGCCTCAGCCTCCCGAGTAGCTGGGACCACAGGCACCCGCCACAATACCCGGCTATTTTTTTGTTTTTGCTGTTTGGCCGAGGCCGGGTTTGAACCCGCCACTTTCGGTATATGGGGCTGGCGCCCTACTCAATGAGCCACAGGCGCCACCCTAGATAGGCAATTTTAATTAGTCATGAAAGTAAGGGAAGGGAACCACTAAACAGAAAAAGGGGAGACAAATTCTAGGTAGATGAAAAGGGTACATAAAGACAGGAAAGGGAAAGAAGAAGCATAGAATATTGAGGGCCTTCACTATGTGGATGCACTTCATACAAAGACTGTTTGGAGAGCAGTTGAGAAACCAGGTTGCAATAGGCTGGCAGGATCTAGATTCTGGAGGACCTTGTTTTTTGGGCTCAGAAGTTCTGACTTTTATTCTGTAGGCATTAAATAGACATTAGAAAACACTTTTTAAAGGGAAACATGATGGCCGATTTACGTTGCTCAACTTTATCACAGTTTGGTTTTGGTAGAGGCAGTGCAGAAAAATAACGGAAAAAAATTAAGATGGAAACTCAATAATTCTTGGTTTGGATATATACTGTGAAGCTCTAGAATAATTAACAAGCAAGGCCTGAGTGCCTGAGTTGTGAAAAGTGATTAAGAGAATTGAAGTAGTTCAGTTCAGTACTAATTATTTGCTATGTGGTCTGGTACAAATCACTTACCCTATCATTCGTTTTCTGTGTGAACTAGGTGTAAGAATAATAGAATTATTTTCAGACTTAATGAAACTATGCTTATAAAATGCTTAGCCAATTTATTACTTTACTTAACAAATACTTATTAAGCACCTATTGTGTATTAGGCACTTTACAAGTACAGCAGATAAAAAAACTGATCAAAAATTGACATGGTTCTTGCCTTCATAAAACTACTGTGCAGCAGTCAAGTAATCATACATATAGAAACGTGGAATTGGAACTGTGCCATATGCTTTAAAGGACATATGATTGTTACTCTGACAGCAATAGAGATAGAGTGAAGGTGTCAAGGGTGGTCAAGGAAAGCGTGAGGATTTGAAGAGTGAGTAGGAGTTAATTGGGTACAAGTAGGGGTGGGGAGGGCATTTCTCTGCTCTGGCATATAATAAACATATACCTAAATAGTATTCAAAAATGAAAAACTGTAGCTTAATTATTGTAATTAGTTTTGGTATAATTTTATTTTCTATTCCTTTGTTGAGTGAAAGAAGCCAGATATTTTACAATTCCATTTGTCTGAAACGTTCAGAAAAGGCAAATTGATGTAAAGAGAAAGAAGATTAGTGCTTGCCTGAGACCAGGGGTAGAAAGGACCTGTGACTGCAAATAGGCAAGAGGAATTTTATTTGGAGCGATGGAAATCTTCTAAAATTGGATTGTGGTAATAATTGCATAATCAGTAAATTTGCTTACAATGCTGAATTGTATACTTAAAATGGGGGAATTTTATGGTGTGTGAGTCGTACTTAAATACAGCTGTTTAAAAAAAGAGAGAGGGAGAAGGAAGCAAAAGAAAAAATGGTGACAAGGTTCCATAGTACTTTTTAATGTCAAAAGTGGAATTGGCACTTTCTTGCCTGGAGTCAAGGGCATTCCATGTGTGTGTATGAAGGCAGAGTAAGGGGAAACTCTCAATTCCAAGTACAAAGGATCCAAAATAAGAATATGAGAAGAGAAAAAACCTGCTTTGATGGTAGTCCTTTGGGTTTGACTCATTGTTCATACCCAGGTCCCTACTCCTGGTTAGATGATGAAATGTGTATTGTGTGATCAGTAAAGGACGTGTGCGGTCCTATGTTCTGATACTTTTCAAAAGGATTTCAAAAGAGCCATGTATTTTATGCACAAACACTCAGTAGACAAAATCTGCATTGTTTCAACAATAAGGATAATTCTTACATTCTATACCAAGAAGGTATTGTAAAATGTAAAATGCATAAATTTTATTTGCATTGTGAGCTCTATACTCAGGTTTTACATGCCTAGCTGGCTGGAATGTAAGATGTTTGAGGCCAGCATGCAAACATACATCATTTATGTTTGTATTCTTAAAAGAACCTCATGTAACTATAAATGCAAGTAGATCCATGGTCACCTTATGTATAATAGATGCTGAATTATGATGTTAAATAAACATGAGGAGCTATTTGTGTCTGACTCTGATTCCCACTTCCACTGTTCTTTTGTTGAGATGTAACCAAGAGGTAGGCAAAAGGCTAGAAAGCACGGAGCAGGTAACCTCCTCATGAAGTAGGGGCGGGGAACCATGGAAGGATATTCAGAGCACTGTGGCAAGTTGAGCTGCTCAGTTCTTGAAATCACCACATCTTTCTAGCACTTGCTTATAAAGGGTCACACTTAGTATTCTGCTCACCCCCTCAATCACATAAGTAATTCTCTTCCTCAAAATCAGACATATCCTTTCTTTTTCACTGGCAAAGCTTTGTTAACTAGTATATGGATTATTTTCCAAAAGAATGATGCGTTTTAATGCAATCATGCAAGTACTGATTCCCTGACACGTATCAACGTATACGTACATTAACTGCATTCTAATTCCTGGTTGAGAACAGGAATATGTACGACTAATATATATTTATTTTTAAGATTGATGACTTTATTTTTATATTTCAAATTCTCTACAACTATTACTTTTATAATCACAGCGCCCGTAGCTCAGCGGTTAAGGCTGGTGGGTTCAAATCCAGCCCAGGTCTGCCAAACAACAATGACAACTGCAACCAAAAACTGGCCAGATGCTGTAGTGGGTGCCTGTGGTCCCAGCTACTTGAGAGGCTGCAGCGAGAGAATTGCCTAAGCCCAAGAGTTTGAGGTTGCTATGAGTTGTGACGCCACGGCACTCTACCGAGGGGTGACACAGTGAAACTGTCTCAAAAAATAAATAAATAAAATACGATAATCAAATTGTGACTATATAGTTAATATGTACTGTATGATCATAGTTAATGTTTACAAATTTTATAGAACAAAGAATGGAAAAAGTGTTAATAATGGTTATCTCTGGGTAGACAAGCTAGGAATAATTTCTTTTTCTTTTACATTTTTGAATTTCTACAATGACCACATATATTCTTTATTTTTGAGAAAATTACACATAATTTAACAGAAGAAAATCATGTATTCCTCTGGAAGCCCAATTAGCACATGGAAAACAAAATTTCCATTTTACTGAGCTGGTGGCTTTTTTTTTTTTCTATTCAGCTAGCTCATTTCATATAAACCTCCTTTAGCTCACTGAAAACTGTAAGAATTGCTAAAATTTATACCTCATACATTTCTATAGCTGCTAAAATCCCACCAAGGCATCTTTGGGGGATCAAATACTATTTAGCTGACACTGCTGTACTTTGGATTATCTGTGTACTTGTTAACTAAGGCAAGCCTTTGGCATTTCTTAGAACTATTTGAAGAACTGAAGAAGCTTATTAAGAAAATGAGTTTGTGCCTTTTTATTCCCTATAAATAACAAGAGATTTGCTGTAGGCATCAAGCCTTAAAAGTGTTATGGTGACCCTTTTCTAAACAAGACATAAATTGGCCCTCAACAGTGTCTAACTTAGGATCGACTCCAACTTCACAATTCATTTCCTTTTATGTCTGCTTTTAGTGTGTCGTGTTTCTAATTGAGTCCAAATTTTGATTTTATTTAAAATCAAAGAATGTAGAACAAAAAGCTGAGCTATTCCAACGCTGAAACTATGTTTCATATCCTACTTTGTGAGTTTCAACTATGTAAATGGCCTTCTAAAATGACAAAATAATTGTAGGTTAGGTAAAATAATATGAAGAATCAAGATTAGCCCATTTTAATTATGTAAATTGTGTTGAAAATTTTATTGATAAAAGAATATGCACAGTTTCTAATTTAAACTTTATATTATTATATGACTATATAAAATGTATAATAGTTTACATTATCATAATACTTTTCTTCTTATCCTTGTGTTTCAGTAATTCTCAGCAAGTTTAAGAAATTACCCTTAAAAACATACCCTATATTTTCTCTAATTTTAAATAATTAATTAACTGTATTTTTACTGACCTGTGCTGTTCTGTCCTCCAGGCTAGAGTGCAGTGGCACAGTGATAGCTAATTGCAAGCTTGAACTACAGGCTCAAGTGATCCTCCCACCTCGGCCTCCTGTGTAGCTGGGAGAATAGGCCTGGGCCACCAGGCCTGGCTAATTCTTTAATTTTTTTTTTTTTTTTTTTAGAGATGGGGTCTTGCTGTTTTGTCCAGGTTGAAGAAAAGATGCCCTATTTAAGTGCATGGTACTCAGGATACTAAAATGTTTTCTCATTCTACTTCTCAGAGGAGCAGTCCCATTCAGCTGTAGAGGACGATATATGTGAAAATGTTATAGCCCGTCTGGTGATGTAATTAGAAATTCATATTTCCTTCTGATTCATAATATATTCTGTATCAAGTATCAGTCTGTAATATGATGAATGTAACTAGATTTTAATATTTTTATATTAATGAGAATTAAATCATAAGTTTAATATTTCTCAGAGCACTTTTTGCACCATTTAAAAAATGTATAGATTTGTATTATAAGCATTTTTATTCCTATTTCTTCACATGATGTCAAAGAAGTTTTATGGATATTGAAAATTTAGTTATAAAGTCTCTACAAGAAAGGTTTACAAATATTGTTATATCATCAAGCTATTAAGTTTCATCATTGCCTGGGTTACATTTTATAATTACAGTATCATAATTATATATGTGATATATTTTATCATTTATTCCTTCATCAAAAATTTATTAAAGACCTAATAAGTTTCTGGAACTATTCAGGAACTTCTGTATAGGAAGCAAATAATACAACAGTAATACCTCCATTCTTGGAGATCATAGTCTATTAGTATTAACATCAAGTTTATAAGAATGAATATTTCGTTAAAATAACATAAGGAACAGTCAAATTGAGGACATAATTAACAATTTCTATATTATTGTTGTTTGTATAAACAAATACTAAACAAATAAATATTGAAATAACTCTCTTTAAAATCTACTTTAAATAAATAGATATTAAGATAGTATTCTTTAATTCTACTTCCCACCCAAAGATATGCCAGTAAGGAGATCAACGTCAAATAAGGATTGAGTTAATAGCAGTGTTCCACTTTAATCATCTCATATTCCCTGCAATGTTTCTGAGTTATCTCTATTTAGATATTTTCCCACTTGTCAAACTCAATAGGTCCCAAATGGAATCATCATTCATTAACCCAAATCACTTCTTTTTCATTGTGTCCCATCTCTTTAAAGGGCAGCAAGCACCCCTCACATCTGGGATTCTCATCTATTTTCCCTTCTTCATTCACCAAACCCAATATAATGCCAAACATTTTCAGTTCTACTTCGTAATATATTTTGATTTTTGTCTGCTTCTTGCCATCACCTCCTCCTTTTAATTAATGGTGTCAACACTCTTTCCCATCTGGTTTCTCCTGCATAGATAGTCAAATGACATTTTTAAAATCTGAATCTGACCACATCATGTCTCCTTTCTTCTTGATGCTTCCTTTGAATACTTAGAATAAAGGGCCCTGTGCCTGTGCCTGACAAAGCTTGTATGTTTCCCATGACCGGACTGTCCTTACCCCAACCTTTCTGCCTCATCTAGTTCTTACCTTGCCCTCTGCTTGCTGCACCACCCACAAGACCTCTGTCTGCAATTCCAGTTAACCACGTTCTGCCCTGCCTCCCTCAGATCTTATAACAAGCTGTTCTCTGCCTAGGTCATATACACCACTCTAAAATTTTCTTCCCTATCTCCCAGCTCATCCACCCTGAATAAGTGAAATTACACATCATTCGAATCTGACATTTAAAGTCATTTCGGGGAGGCCGTACCCACTTACCATGTACCCACACACAAGCTCGTACCCGTCACAGGTAGAGTCCCTTAGAGCTGCCATTCAGAGTATGAGACCATTGGTTTCACATCCATTTACTCTGGTAAGGACCATTTCTCTAAGTCTCATTGTAGGGTTTTGCACAGGGTAAATACACAGTAAATCTTGTTGAATGCATGTAAATGAATGAATGTATCTGTGAGCTAAAATGAAATCTTTCAGAGTCACTTCCAGCAGATGAATTCAGAAAATTTTAAAGTAGCTAAATCTTTGTGAAGTATTCCTTAAAAGTATTTTTAATCTGTTCACTCTTACTTATAGATTGAGTATTAAAAAATTTAAATAGGCAAGTTCATTGCAATGTTCATATATGTATGTTTTGAAGTTGGAGGAGAAGTGCCTGTAAAAGCCATTTTTGTAATTTTATGATTTGTATTTTAGTTGTAAATGTTGCGGCATGGTGTAAGTAGCTGAGAAAAGCAGTTCCTGGGAAATGGAATGGTTAAGAGTGTAAAGAAAATCAAAATCTGATTTTTAAAAATAACTACTGATATTAATAAAAGCCAAATGGATTTCTTGCAAATCTGGTAAATAAAGATGGGTTTTGAAGCTTAGACTTTATATCTCCTTTGATTCATGAGCTAATTTTCAAAGCTGAGTTATAAGCTTTAGTTTATATTGTACCTGAGGCACAGGCAGACTCATACAATAGCTGTACCTCAAGTGTCACTGTAATATAGTAAATGTAATAAAATTACATTTAAATAACGTAAAAAATCTAATTTAAACAGGATAAAATGAAATTTAAAGTTGAAGTGAATGCCTTTTTCTACTCCCGATGTTTTCCTTTCCCGCTACACCCATAGTGGTGCCGTTAGCCTTTCCGTGTTCCTATTTGGTAGCACAGCTATAGAGAAACAGATAATTGTTTAGCCGTCCTACCTTCTAGATAAGAAACAGCCATCTGACAAGCAACTTTAAACAAGGTGGCATGCATAGTTTGTAAGGATAAGCTTGGTATTTAATTACCACCAAACTGAAAATTCCTGCCTTCCCTTCAGAATGGCTATTTTATTTTCTGAGGTGAGTTTATGAAGCTAAGAGTTTTATTTTATAGCATGGTGATTTGATCGTTAAGTATCTTTTGGAAGCATAGCAGGATAAAACTTTTGTGAGCTGAGGACAATAAACTGGAATGGAACATTTTTAGTGGCTATTTTGCTAAAAAATTAGAAAACTGCAGGGAAAATTTAATACACAAATTGCATAGTGTAGCATTCTCAAAATTCTGAACAAGTATTTTAAGAATAGTACTATCCCTTCTTTTAAGCTTTTGTGCCTGTTTCCTCATCTCTAAAATGGAAATAATAATAATATTGTCCCAATTCAATCACAAGAACCAAATACATTATGGCATATGAAGGATGAAGAACAGTATCTGACACATTAAGAACTACATGATGTGTGGGTGTGTGCTTTCATTATCAGGTTCACATTATTTTAAAATATACCTTAAGAAATAAAGTTCCCCTCAGTAGATAGAGGATCTAAAAATAGCAAGGTGAAGCATTTGTCTAAGTATTGCTTTATAAGAATAACATATAAAACATTGCATACATTTATTTTTCACCTGAAAATCCAAACAATGTTTTATATCCATAAATGGCAACTATTACTTCATCTTTATATTTAAATGTAATTAAGAGGCAGTGTAAGGCACGTGTGTACTATTCTGTTCTCCCTCCCTTCCACAAATACGATATATAACACAAAAATTTCTTTCGCTTATTTCAAGCTTATTTAGGTGCTGTAAGTTCTAGGAGCTGTGTGTACCTGACTCGTGGGTGGGTCACTCCAGGAACGTGAGCCATCACTTGGTCAGCCTTCCTTTATCAACACTTCCACCTCTTTCAACAGAATCTTGAATACTCAACCAGTCTTGCAGCTCAGAATGTAGTTCTAGTCCCTGCTTGTCCAATGAAATAAGTAATTCACTTCGGCTACCTAGGTTGAATTATAATCTCAATCCACACCTTTACCCTTATTCATAATTATTACATACTTTTCAAATTGCTATATGTATATTAACGTGTATTCCTTTAAGTCTGAAATAAGTAAATATAGATGAACGTCAATGATTAATGTTGTATGTTGCAAAAAATCTATGCCTTACAAATAAATTCATATAAATGTCATCATTCTCTTATTAAGGAGGATTTCTTGCTTATTGATAATACAATTCTGTACAATTTTATAACGACACCTATATACATCATCCAGGTATGTATTTATATATTGAATTGCAAATTAACCTAAAACTAAATATTTGAGAAATTATTATATCTGATTCCATAAATGTTAGATTTTTAGCTAATTGCAAATGTTCAGTTTTCTATGAAATTATTCATTTGCAAACATCAGTAAGGGTTATAAGCAAACACTAGCTTTGAGACTTGGAGCCACTGGGTAGATATGGCTACTGCAGGTTTTTTGATACACTTAACCAAAAACATATGTCCTTCCTCAGTGCATACTTTTATTTAAAACATGAAACTGAGGTTGGCTTACTCAGGGAACTTATAAGATGCCTGACATGAAAGATTTGTTCTTTAGACCTATATGAAACTTGCAGTTGGGTTGAAGACAGGATAGGAAAGTGATAAATTTAATCAGGCCGGCCGATTAGTACTACAAGTATTCTCTATTTTAAAACAAATAAGAACAGATCAAAATTAAAATATGTAGCTTGAGGGAAAGGAGTAAAACTTGTTGAAATATGAGTATATAATCTCTCCTGTTGCTGCTAACGCAGCATTGCAGTATTCTTTAGAAATTTTTTATTAATCTCTGAAAATGACAGGTGTCAGGGGTCTTTTGTGATGCACATTTAGAAAAGTTTCGGTCAAGAGGTCAGGCCGCCGCAACGTGTTAGTCAGTAGCCCTGTCTCCTATGGAATTCGCCTTGTTTGAAGTGTTTCCAAAGAAAAATATTTTCTGTAATGCACATCAGTTAAATAATGTGTCTGGGAACAGCTTTACATGGAGTGAAAAGCTATGAGAATTCTTTCAGATTAAAAAAAAAAAAACAAACTCTTGCTCCTTTAAACACAGTGAAACCCCAAGTACATAGGGGATGCAGAGATGAAGAGAACATATATTCAGGAATCATGTTAAATAATTAAAATGTATATTTATGACTTGTTTAACTTAATGTCTCACTTCATTTAAAATACAAGTTGGGTTATTCAATTTTTTAACAGATGTATCATTTTTAATATGTTTCTTGAAGAGAAAAAGTTTACTCTTAAGAACACGATGGTTTTTTAATGTTTAAAAGTATCTGATAAAAAGGTTTCAAAATTTGTTTTATCCTCATAACTACTATTTTTATTTTCTACAGATATTTGAGATTAAATAAAAATATAAAATATTAATAACTACAAATTACGTATTTTTCTAACAGTGTGGGAGGCATTTTAATGCTTGTTCTTTTGAGTGATAATTTGCTGTCTAGAAAATGAAAGACTTTTGAAATGACCTCTTGACACATGTATATTTTCGTGAAACTCTGCCTAGAAACTTAGTGGAATAGAAAACAAATATATTGACTTTATGTGGACTGATCTGGGTCGAATCTAACTTTTACCAAAAACATCAGCTGTTGACCTTCGGCTAGTAACTTAACCTTCTAATCCGCAAATTATTGTTTGATGAAAGACTATAATATTTATAATACTATCTACTCCATGGGGATGGTGGTATTAAACAAGCATACAATTCTCAGTACTTCTGGGGCACACACACTCAACAAATGGTTTACCTTCCTCTTGTCTTTATCACAAAGAAAAGAAATCCCCCCCTCTTGTCCTTCCTGCATTTTCTCATTTTATTGAACCTGAGACTTAACAAAATAAATATGGTGGTTGCCCTGTTTGAGCTTGCCACTCAGTGAAGTAGAATGAACATCATGTACCTAGAACAATATTTGGTTTTATGGTAGTGGCTTCATACATTAATGTAAATGGTAGGCAATTACAAGTTGTATAAATGCTCTAGGGGAGAAAAAAACAGTGTTATGACAAAGGAATGAAGAAGGCATCTATTTTAAATTGAGAAAAGGACAGTCTAAGACAGAAAGATGATCAGGAGCTGACCACCACCAAAGTGGAAGCAGAAGGAATACGTTAGGGAGGGAACGGTTGTTAGGTGATGACTAATTTTTTAGGCTAAATAATACATTTAAATGTAATTGTTAATATTCTGCCGTGATATTTCTCTTCTATAAACTAATATCAGAATGGCTTAAACTTTTTCTTTCACAGTTTTCCTTAAGTGTGATATGAGCAGTATCTCAATTGAAATTATTCCTTCATGAAACGCCCTATATGTCTCTTCAGACTGATCATGAACCCCTGCTTTGAAAGAGTGGCAGGCATGGTGTCAGCCATGTCCCACTTTAAAATAAAACGTATTGGCAGGACAGTCAAATAAAGTTGAATAAAATGACTCATGCACATCTGGATAAATTATTTCTGGACTACAAGTGCTATTCCTATCATAGAGAAGTGTTACATCGGTCTACTATGTAAAAGGCGTAAGAGGTTAACTCGGAGATTTGAAAATTAATTCATTAGCATGTCCTGTTTCAGATTTCTGTGAGAAAGTTGACTTTCAAAATTGTAGTGGTTTCTCTTTAAAATGATCAGTTACACCTTAGATAAAGCCTATCTTCTAGACTTCCGTAGCATTTCATCTCTCACAAATTTTTGAAAAGTATAGTTGATGGCAGTGGTGTGGACACGAACATTATTGAGGTACTCTCCAAAGTGTGCCATCTTGCTGATCTGATGATGGGGAGCTTTTAAATTCATCCCTATCCATTTATTTTTCATTCTTCCTTTATTTTGTACCTTTTCATCACAGAGAGCAGTCATATTAGTTTTCTGATGATTTGCCCAGGAATGTGTTAAAAAGCTTTGCTTTTTTTGCAAATCTAAGAGACTTATGTTAACTGCCTTCCCTTACAGTAGTTCTCAAACTAATTAAATTGTTTAATAAGCAAATTGCTTTTAAAAATCCTTTCCCTTTATTTTTTTCTTTTTTTTTTTTATTGAATCATTTCTGTGTACAATAATTCAGTCATGGGGTACAGTGTACGGGCTTCAGATACAATCAGAGATATTTTCATCAACCTGATTGTGGTAACATTCAAGAGACTTTCTCATTACTTTGTGAGAACAATTTTGATCCGTATTTAGAAGTTTTCTCCTAACCCTTCAA
>CAUYRH010076833.1:0-12875 GCA_963574655.1 Perodicticus potto
GCGTTGTGGCGGGCGGCTGTAGTCCCAGCTACTTGGGAGGCAGAGGCAGGAGACTCGCTTAAGCCCAGGAATTGGAGGTTGCTGTGAGCTGGGATGCCACTGCACTCTATCCAGGGTGACAGCTTGAGGCTCTGTCTCAATTAAAAAAAAAAAAATTTAGCAGCTTAAAACAACAAAGCACGTATTAGATAACTCAGTTTCTGAGGGTTAGACATCAGTAGGAGCTTAGACTGGTGGTTCTGATTCATGGTCTCATGAGGCTGCAGTCAAATGTCAGCTGAGGCAGTGGTCATTTGAAGGCCTGACCTAGAGCCATTCCAGGATGCAGCCTCGCCTGGCTGTTGACAGGAGGCCTCCGTTCTCACCACATGGACATTTCCATAGGCTGCTTGCGTGTCTTCCTAGCACGGCAGCTGGCTTTTCCCACAGTGAATAATCCAAGAGAAAGAACTAGGAGGGATCTTCAGAAGACCTAGCCTTAGAAATCACACATCATCATTTCTGCTAGATAGTATCTGTTATAAGTGAGTCACCAAGTCCAGCTCACACTCAAGGAGTTGGGAATTAAGTTCTATCTCTTGAAGGAAAGAGGATCAAATAATTTGTGGAATTTAATATCTACCACAATTAGTTGTTATTAATTTCTATAGCAAGCTTGGAAATGATTATATTGCCCTCCAAGGAAAATCTGTGCCTGAAAAATGAACACACAAGCGGGCAATAAATGAATCTCAAGTGATGGATCATTCAGGCATTTAAGCAAAGTAGCTATGGTGTAAAAGAGGAGATTTCCAGGGCCTGGTAAATAACACCATGCCTTCCACTCCCACACTAGCAGACTACCCCTGCTCCAAGAAATTCTCACTTCGCTTTCTCTGCCAGTGGAGTCCAAGAATCTGCATTTAAAAGCTCAGTGGGGGCTGGGCTCCATGGCTCATGAGAGGCCGTAATCCTAGCACTCTGGGAGGCCAAAGCAGGTGGATTGCTTGAGCTCACGAGTTCGAGACTAGCCTGAGCAAAAGCCAAACCCCGTCTCTACTAAAAATAGAAAAACTGGCTTGGCGCCTGTGGCTCAATGGGCTAAGACACCAGCCACGTACACCTGAGCTGGCGGGTTCGAATCCAGCCCGGGTCTGCCAACAATGATGACTGCAACCAAAAAATGGCCGGGCATTGTGGCAGGCGCCTGTAGTCCCAGCTACTTGGGAGGCTGAGGCAGGAGACTCGCTGGAGCCCAGGAATTGGAGGTTGCTGTGAGCTGTGATGCACAGCACTCTATCCAGGGTCACAGCTTGAGGCTCTGTCTCAAAACAAAAACAAAACAAACAAACAAACAAAAAATAGAAAAACTGAGGCAAGAGGCTTGCTCGAGCCTGAGTTGGAGGTTGCTGTGAGCTATGACGCCATGGCACTTTACCTGAGGTGACAGCTTAAGACTCTGTCTCATTAAATAAATAAATAAAAACTCATCAGAGGTCGTGCAACCCAATTTGGGAACCTTTGGTATAGACAAACGTCTTACTCGTCCTAACTCCTCACACACACACACAAAGATTCTTATTATGTTTTGCTTGATCCTCCAGCTTCCTGGCTTCCCTCACCAAATCTGGCTGCCTTTAGGCTGCATTCCTAGTTTGTGGGACTTTGGTTTTCCATGAGATGTTCAGCTTTGCTTACTTTCTTGTCTCTAGCATCAAGGAACACCACCCTCCCTTCCTCAGTCCTGAGCTCTTGACTGGGCCGGCCTCTGCCCACCAGCCCTGTCTGCCTGGTCTTTCTCTCCACCGATTCGAACTTCCCTTCTTCACTACTGGATCTATCGAGCAGCTCTTCACCCCCAAATCAAAACACAGGGTGGGAACAATTATTCAGATGATTTCGACATTCATTCAAGCAAAAAATGATGATGTTTTTCTCCTGAATGATTCAGATAATTATTTTAATTCTCGGCTTCATCTTGTCTCTGGAGCCTTGACCTCTTCCTTCTGTGACTCTAGTTAAAATTTGGTCCCAGTGATAAATATTTCTAATCTAATCGTCTCTCCCACTCATGTGCCACAGGAGGCTGTTTTCAGGGAAAGGGATCTATAGGTAATGAGAATTAACTCCAGTCCTGGGCCATACGAGAATGAAAATAAAGCTGTCATGGCCTACGCGCTATCTACATTTCACTTTCTGGAAGGGCCCATCTATTTCATCCCTCCTCAACCCCTGTCACACACAGCAGCAAGGAGCAAATTACCATTTATTAAACTCTAATTATCATTCCTGTTTTTCAATACCATTCTCTGTGTATGTGCGCAGCACACAAGCCTCAGCTCAGCGCCATTGAATTAGCAGTTAAGTCTTGTTAGCATAGCATCCATATTTATAGGCAGGGTTGAGTGATACTCCAGTGACATGGTACAAAGTCAAATGCCCTTAATAGAAGGTTAGGGACATGTCCTGATTTTGGAGTGCTTCAGCCACACAGCAGATGTGGAGGATTTGAGGGGACTTCACAAAGATTTAGACTGGTTTGAGACAATTTCAAGCCTTTTGTGGGAATCTGTAATAATTCAAGGAAAGAGACATTTCACTTTAGGGTAAAAGCCCCGGCCTCTTTATCTGGGTGTTATGGAAACCGGAAGGCTGGCAGGAGGTGACTGTGTCCTGTTCTGTAGTATCAGAAAATCAGAGCAACAGCTCAGAAAGAGCAATGTGGATCCTATTTGAGCTGACTGGGTTTGCACCACTTTTCTGGACCTGGGACGTCTAGGTTGGGCATCTGGCTGTGCAATAAAAGTTTTTGCTAAGATTCTTCTGTAATTACCTCCCATGCTAGGTAACCCTCAAGTGGTTGTCAGGAGAGTGATAGGTGACAGGCTGAGTCCTGTGTCTTATCAGAAGGGGGAAAGCTGGTTTGCACCTTATTAGTCAAGGTTCACGGACATGACAGGTGCAATGGGTCTGGCCCAATAACTCCAAAATCCACCCCCCTTTAATTTTTATTTTATTTTATTTTATTTTTTTGAGACAGAGCCTCAAGCTCTCACCCTGGATAGAGTGCAGTGGCATCACAGCTCACAGCAACCTCCAATTCCTGGGCTCAAGCGAGTCTCCTGCCTCTGCCTCCCAAGTAGCTGGGACTACAGGCGCCCGCCACAGTGCCCGGCCATTTTTTGGTTGCAGCCAGGGTTGTTGTTTGGCGGGCCAGGGCTGGATTCGAACCCACCAGCTCAGGTGTACGTGGGTGGCGCCTTAGCCTGTTGAGCCACAGGCGCCGAGCCTCCCTTTTTAATAATATTGGGCATCTCTCCCTAGAAATTCAAAGCAGACTCCTTTGTTTCCTGTTTCTCATTGCGCAACTTTGTGCTGACTTCTGAAAAGTACACAGATACCCATTCACCCTCTTGTGACCAAATTCTGCCCATAGAGACCCAACTTGACCTGCCTACTCCATAGGGTCCCACTTCTCCCAGCTCAATTCCATAGCACTTGCCAGGTGCCCCGTCCCCATCTAAAGAAGCGCCCTATTTCAGCTGCCCAGCCACACCTTCTGGCCCCAGTAAAGTTCCGCGGCCTCTGGGGCAGTTTTCTGATGAGACCTAGGTCTTACCTGGTCTCCTGCTTCTCACCTTAACGTCTTAGATTCAGAATCTGGGAGCTGGAGGGAACATAAAGAATCAGGCCTAACATGTTCATTGTGCAGACAGGTCCGAGGCACGGGGTTAGGGGTGGAGGGTGCCCAGCCCCCTCAGCAGACACCTGGCATCTCTTCACCTATTGTTCAGCAGGAGCTGGCGGCTCCCTGCAGTGTAATCACCCTCAGCTCATTAACAAGCTGTGCTCATTTGCATGTCTAAATATCCCTGTACATAGAAAACAGAGACAATTACATCTTCCCCTGTGTACATACAGGAAAAGGGCAGGGAGGTGGCAGACAGGAAAGACAGGATCACACACCCCTTCCTCTGACCCTCACAGACACTTGTTGGTCAGTTGGTGTTTTGTTTTGTTTTTAACCAGCCCATTCTTTCCTTGCAGACAGAGCATCGATAAACTTTATCTTGTAGTTACTGCCTGCTTCCTCTTTGTTTGGAAAAGCTGTGAGTGTTTGATATTTTTGCCTCCCTGATTTCCACCTCTTCTCTGGCTCTGCTTCCAGGAGGATACCCCAACCCCTCGAAAAACAAAAACAAAACCCCAAAAACCATAGCCTTCCACATCCATCTGCTTTATGCAAATGTACCAACACATCCATCCTCATTCGGCATGCTCAGAAACAGGAACTGTCTATCTATAGATCAGCCTGATTGCAGTTCATTTTTATACAGCCTGAGAAGCGTGAAAAGTCACAGGCTGGGGATAAACCAGCCTGAAATCGTCATACAGATGATCACAGCACATGTAGATCATTTATTCCAGGAGTGCCTTGATGGGTCCCCAGAATCCACCCCTGTGGATTTCTTGTCAGTTTGTAGGAAAAAAATACTGCTCTAATGATGCCTTCTAGGGCTGTGCCATCTTAATCATGGGTGGGGGGCATTCATCTCGGCCTAGCTGCCAGCTTCCTGGGAAAACAGCTTCAAAGCAACAAACCCCAGGCAAGAGACCAGCCCCAAGAAATAGAGTGGCTAGCAGTGAATTCTAGACTATAGTGGGACTTGCCACCAGCTTTGTCACTTTACCCACTCTGCAAGTACTTATTGGGCCACCTACTGTGTGCACCATGCTCTACTAGTTCCAAACACATTTACTTAAGCACTTATAAGTGCTTGCTGTGCGCCCGTCACCATTCTAACTGCTTTATGAATACTAACTCATATAATACTCATCACAATCCTATGAGGCAGATACTGTTACCCTTTCTTTACAGAAGAGGAAAATGAAACACAGAGAGGTTAAGAAACTTGCCCAAGGTGGCACAGCTCCGAAGTGTGGAGCCAGGATTCTAACTGGGGCAGTCTGGTTCCAGTCTGCACTCTTTCCAAGTAGCTGAGATAGTGATAGAATGTGGTGATAACTATTTGTGGCTCGCTTCTCCAGCATCCATTCGCCCTTCCTCTGCATTTGGTACCCTTATTTCCTTTTGGGAAATTCCCCTTCTGTAGGTGGTTGGGGTGTGACTGGCCCCACTCCCAGCTTCTAAAATAGGTCTTCATTGGTGTAAGTCAACCAGCAAATCCCATCCCAAGCTTCCCCGTTGGGTTGGGGTCAAGCACATGGCCACGGAGAGTGGGTCCTAGAGATTCTGAAGGAGCTGCTTGGGGGAAACTCTTCCATGTGACAGAACAATGTAAGAAGATGAACTGCAGGGTGGGGAACGTGAGAGCAGGACTACCACGTGGAGCTTAAGAATGAGTATGTGAGAGGGGGCACAGTGGCTCACACCTCTAATCCCAGCACTCTAGGAGGCCGAGATGGGTGGATCGCTTAAGCTCAGGAGTTTGAGACCAGACTGATCAAGAGTGAGTCCCTATCTCCACTAAAAATAGGGGTCTCAGGGGGTCACCTGAGACCAAGAGTTTGAGGGTTCTGTGAGCTATGATGCCATGGCATTCTACCCAGGGTGATGGAGTGAGACCATCTCAAAAACAAAAAGAATTAATATGTGGAAGCCAGAGCAGAGAGAGAGGCAAATCAATTCTTTCGTGAAACTATTTAAGCTGCTGGGTCCGGCTTTGCCTGAAGTCAATACCACCTCTAAAGTTTTCAGTTGCCTGATATACAGTAGGATTTCAATAAATATTTGTTGAGCACATGAGCTAATAAAATCCTTTTATTGTCTAAGTTTAAGTTGGGTTTTCTGTGATTGGCAACTGAGAGGTTCCTAACCAATACACACACACACACAAATGACAAAGAAAAATTTGGTATATGTGTGCATAATACATGCTGACAGAAATTAGTCTTGTTAAAACAATATTCTGTAAGACAGGAGGTGGGGGTTTTGCCCTTTTTAATCAATAGCATCTCAACTGTAGCAGGAATGGTTCCCTGGGTCTGAGTGTCTATTTATAATAGCAAAAGGCCTCATTAAGCTGGGAACTTTCTGAAAGTGACAAAAGGATTTGTTAAGGGTAAGTAAGCCTGCACTCTGACATGAGACTTAGCTGTAGAGAGTGCTACATATTTATAGGTTATAAATCATCAAACCTCACAACAGTTCTGTAGCAGATCATTCCTCCCTGAGGAATGGTGGTCCTTGTGGCCTAGTGTGGCTGAGGGAGCAGTTCCGGGTCAGCTGGGATTCTCTTCCTGGGTTCCCAATGGCTTGCCCTGAGCTCCAGCCTGCTTGTCCTTCTGAGACTTTTATTATTAAAGTTAAGCATTTGGTTCTTCACTTGCTCACCATTCAGACTTTAAGAACTGGGTTGCTCTCAGTCATTGTAATGTGGAAAGCTGCTGCCTTCTTCTGCATTGTAGCCATGGGGGCAGGGGTGCATTTCCTGTCTCCTCCAGGAGTCACTTCCTGCTAGGGTCCAGCTTGAAAATGGATCCTCAGTTATGCAGAATCAAGGAAGATGATGAGACAGCCTTTCCAAAATCAGAAGTCCACGTCATATATTTAGTTAAAAACTAAGCCAACAGAGGCTCGGCGCCTGTGGCTCAACAGGTTAAGGCGTCAGCCACGTACACCTGAGCTGGTGGGTTCGAATCCAGCCTGGGCCGCCAAACAACAAAGACGGCTGCGACCAAAAAATGGCCGGGCATTGTGGCGGGCACTCGAGCCCAGGAGTTGGAGGTTGCTGTGAGCTGTGATGCCACAGCACTCTATCCAGGGTGACAGCTTGAGGCTCTGTCTCAAAAAAAAAAAACAACTAAGCCAACAGAAATGATTCTCCATGTTTGATTCCTCTGAGCCACCCTCAAAACCATTTCATAGATCTTCAGTGTCAAACTCTTCTTGCCTCTTTACAATATTCTGATTCCCCTTGTTTTCAAATGTATATTTATCCTGTTTACAAATCCAAGGAATCTGTTTTGTCTTTGGTTTTTCTCTCCCCTCCCCACGTCTCATTTTAGAGCTGGCTGGGCTTCTCTTTCCTGGGGATCCCAGAGCAATTCCTGGAAAGGCATGTGTAGAAGGGTGGGTCTTGGGTATTCCCAGGTACTTAAGATATACAGGAGCCTAAATGCAGATCAGTTAAGGAGTTGGTATGATGGTTGCCTGCTCTTTTTTGAAATTTAGAGTCTGTGGGATTTCTTTCCCTCCACCCAGTGATGCCACAGTGTTCTCTGGGTTGTGCAGCAGTAAGTCTTCACATCCTCCCTCTCCTGTGGGTCTGCTCTCTTCCCCATACGCCAGGTGTCCACCTCTCCTCCTGCCCTGTCGTAAGACCCAATGTAGGACCTACCCAAACAGGACCATCCCGCCCAAATAGAACCATCCCACCCAGAAAAGAATGAAAGTACCAATCCCTACTCCTCTGACCCTTTAAATTCCCATCCACCTTAATCCATGTGCTGACTCCTGTCTTGGACTCAGCTCACTTGCACCTGGGTGGAAATAAAGGCCACGTTGCCTACACAGAACCCGGACTCTGATTTCCTTTCGTTCACGTTTCAGAATAATCTTTTATTTTCGGTCCTTGACCTCTCGCCCTGTACCCAGCCCCAGCCCTGAGCCATGGCACGGGAACATGCTCCCCCTAGTACCTTTATTCTCTAGTCCTCACATTTCATCCCCCCGGAAAACTCCATCCTACGGGGCTGCTGCTGTTCCTTCTCTTGCTCTGTGACCAGGACAGAGGGCCACTGGTTGGGGAAAGCCACAGAATGACCAGGCAGGGCCCAGTTGTGTCCCTCAGCCCCAGTCCAGCCCTCAGAGCTGTCCTGGCATAGCCTCCTCTCTTATTCCTCTCATTAATCAAAGGAGAAAATGTCACTCCTTGCCTCAACTTCCCTCCTCACTCATGCCCCTTTCCCTCCCACCTGGGGATTCTGCCTTTCTGCATAAGAGGATTGGGGCCCTCCAAGGAAAGAGGGCCTCAGCTTTGCCCACTCTATCATCCCCATTCCTTCTCTCCAAGAAAGAGCAAGCATCTTTCCTCCTGTTCGTTAGGTAGATAGTAAGAGACCTCTGGGACTCTCTTAGGGATCATTAGGTAGATAGTAAGAGACCTCTGGGACTCTCTTAGGGACAGAGTGTGTGCCTTGTCTTGGTGCTGCCTCACGCAATTGCCCCACCTAGGAAGAAGGACAGGGCAGGCACCATCTTGGTGCTGTCCTGCCTTAATCCTATTTTAAGCAATTTTCCTGGGAAAGGATGTGTGGCCGGGCAGCCCTGGCACAATAGGATTTGGAAAGTCACCTAGAACAACCTGAAACTAACTGTCATGTTATTACCTGCCCATTAAGGTGATTCAGTAGTGATGTTTGAACCATGAGGAGGCCCAGTCCAGACAGTAGAAAACAGAATCCCAGGACATAATCAGAGCCTTTTATTTATTTATTTACTTATTTATTTATTTTGCAGTTTTTGGCCGGGGCTGGGTTTGAACCCGCCACCTCTGGCATATGGGGCTGTTGCCCTATTCACTCAGCCATAGGTGCCACCCTAGAGCCTTTTATTTATTGTGATAAGTTCCTTGTTTATGGTATCTTACTCTGGTGAGATACAGGTGAACCTATATCTTGTTCTTGCTCTATAAACCTATCTTTCTCTTCTTCGATAAACTTTATTTCATACTTTCTTTGCTTTTGGTGAGGCTGGTCATTCTTTGGCCAAGAGCACACCAATAATGAGAATGCAGATGACTGCCTGAACCCTGATATATTCAAGGCTTACCCTTTGACCTTACTTCTATTCTCTCTCATACTTTGCTTATCAATTTTCACCCCTTCCCCTCCAAAATATTTAACTGCTTCTGCTCAAACCTAAAAATATGCAAAAGATTTTTGCTTTTTAACAAAATTGTCCCTGGGCAGCGCCTGTGGCTCAGTGAGTAGGGCACCGGCCCCATATGCCAGAGGTGGCAGGTTCAAACCCTGCCCCGGCCAAAACTGCAAAAAAAAAAAAAAACAAAAAACAAAATTGTCCCTAACCTGAGGCCCCCTATAGTCAACCTTCAGTTTTTCTCCTTCCCTTCCCTTTCCCATGCCTCAGCAGAGGTCTTTGTACTTACTGCCTCTTCTTCTTGACTTCCTGTTCACTCTTAAACTCATTCAAATCTAAGCAACCCCTTCACTAGATGGTTCTCATGATGGTGACTTACTTGATTGCCAAGTTCATCAAGCACTCTTTGGTCCTTAACTGACCAGACCTTTCTATTGCCCTTGACACTATTGATTCTTCCTTAAATGTCTTCTACCTTGACAACACACTTTCTTGGTTATATATATATAACCAAGAAAGTGGTTATAAAAAAATATATATATATTTTTATATATAAATATATATATTTAAAAATATATATATATATATATATATTTGTTGTTGTTGTTGTTGTTGTTGTTGTTGCAGTTTGACTGGGGCCGGGTTTGGACCCGCCACCCTCAGTATATGGGGCAGGCACCCTACTCACAGGCACTGCCCAAAGTTCAGGGAAGAATTTTAAAAGTAGATGTGAATGGCAGAAACCAAGAATCTGTGTGAGCTTGAAATCTTGTGTCTCTAAAGAGATCTGATGGGGAGACACACATCTAGAATTTCAGAGCTGTGTTGGACCTTCTCAGTTATATATTCAAATCCTTTTATTTTATAGATAAATAAATTATTATTATTATTATTGAGACAGAGTCTCAAGTTGTCACCCTGGGTAGTGTCACAGCTCACAGCAACCTCCAACTCTTGGTCTTAAGCGATTCTCTCGCCTCAGCCTCCCAAGTAGCTGGGACTACATGTGCCTGCCACAGTGCTTGACTATTTTTGTTGTTGTTGTTGCAGTTGTCATTGTTTGGCAGGCCCAGGCCGGGTTCGAACCCACCAGCCTGGGTGTATGTGGCCAGCGCCCTACCCACTGAGCTATGGGTGCCACCCCAGATAAATAAATTAAAGCTCAGAAAAAGTGATAGCCTGAGATACTAGGGCCCACTTAGCACCTGCCCCTCATTCCTGACCGACATTCTTCACTATATTACTCTGCCTCAAAACCAACCAACCAGGGGCAGCACCTGTGGCTCAATGGAGTAGGGCGCCGGCCCCATATGCCGGAGGTGGTGGGTTCAAACCCAGTCCCGGCCAAAAACTGCAAAAAAAAAAAAAAAAAAAAAAAACCAACCAACCAGTAAAACTTTCCGGCCGGCAGAAAACGCACTGGAGAGAGCAAATGCCCTCTGTGCTGCCAGATTCTTCATATGAAGGAAATGGCAGGTGTCAGTGCATTTGAGGTTCCACAAGTGAGTCTTGTCCTAAAACATCCCCATCCAGACTTGGTATGTTCCCCGACACGTAGGGACATTTCTTATTCAGGGCTGTTTGCAAAGATCTAAATAAAGGGCTGGGCAAAGTGGCTCACACCTGTAATCCCAGCACTCTGGGAGGCCTAGGCGGGTGGATTGCTTGAGGTCAGGAGTTTGAGACCAGCCTGAGTAAGAGTGAGACGCACCCTTCTCTATTAAAAATAGAAAAACTGGCGATGCCCATAGCTTAATGGGTAGGGGGCCGGCCACATACACTGTGGCTGGCAGGTTCTAACCTGGCCTGGGGCCAGCTAAAACAACGACAACTCCAACAACAACAACAACAACAGCCGGGCGTTGTGGTGAGCGCCTGTAGTCCCAGCTACTAGGAGGCTGAGGCAAGAGAATCGCTTAAGCCCAGGAGTTGGAGGTTGCTGTGAGCTGTGATGCCATAGCACTCTACCCAGGGTGATAGCTTGAGACTCTGTGTCAAAAAAAAAAAGAAACAAAGAAAAACTGAGGCAAGAGGTTCCCTGGAGCCAAGAGTTTGAGGTGGCTGTGAGCTATCATGATGCCGTGGCATTCTACCCAGGGCTCCAGAGTGAGATTTTGTCTCAAAAAGAAAAAAAAAAGACCTAAATAAAGGCTATTATCAAACAAACGAAACCCCAAAGTTTCACTAATGTAAGAAATCAGAAATAAATTGTCCAAGTATTATGTACTGTCTAGCTAACATAATGAAGGTATAGACATCAGAATTCTCTGCTCTGTAAACTAGAATCCTCCAGTCTCTGCAGCCTAGGGGTACAATACACAGTCCTCTTACCAAGCGGTAGTATTCTTCTTGCTCTGCTGATACCCACCCCATTGTGGTAGGGATCCCTGGCAGTGGTGTTAACAGGTGTCCTTTAGTCTGTCCTGCAACCCCATCCCCACCCCCACATTCCTGCTCTAAGACTCTAACTTGTCACCATGTGTTTATTGCCGATAGATACAATCATCTATGCTGGGGCTGTGAGTGCCCAATATTGACGGCCGTTCTATCTGTGCCAACAGTATTGCTTCCAGCAGCAGCCAGACTCAATTTTTTGAGTCATCCCTGCTTGTGGTTGAAGCTTCTAGAACCCAGGCTGGGGTAGCTTAGGCAGTAGCTTTCATTGGCTTCCTTCTTAAGAGTCATTGCTGCTGCCTTGCTTGACCCTGAAACTCACTTGATCCTTATCCAAAGCGTTAAGACCTTCCGGGTAACCAGCTGAAGGGCAGTGTTGGAGGCAAACACTTTATGATGCTCATATCATCCCTTGACCTCTTTGTCTTTGAACCAAACTGGATTGCCTTAACTCTCTAGAATGACTCAACACTTACTAGCTGAGGGAATTTCAGCAAGCAGTTTAACCATTCTAGGTCTTATTTTCTCATTTGTAAATCGGGAGTAATACTTGTCTCATTGGGTTGTTTTGAAAATTAAATGGTATCAATTCCATGTGCCAGGCATGGAGAAGTAGTCAATGAACTTAAGTTATCCCTAGAAAACTTCTCAGCCCCTAACCAACTTTCATTTTGTTATTTTTTTAATTTTCAGTCAAGTTGAATTAAAAAAAAAAGCAGCAGATCAACATTACAATTCAAGAATCTAATCTAAATATGCGCTTGACAATGAAGCACATCTGAGTATGGAGTGGAAAAGGTCTTCCAAAAATACCATCAAATACATTATCTCCAAATACCCAAATAATAAATCCCTTCTGTAGGCCATTTGTTAAGTGGAATCATAAAGAACTGAAGATTTATTGCTGTGAAAACAAATCTGTAGTACAGTAGTATAAATCTTGGGTATTAAGCATAATCAGCTGGATCAAGTTAAGAAGTTGAAAATCTGGTAAGAAATTTGTGCACACGTGTGAGAGAAACTCTATAAGCCGGTTGACTGAAGAGCAACTGAATACCTAACTCGTTCAGTTGAGCCCAGACAGGATGTCAAACCTCCATTTTCTAGAAGGTAATCAAAAATTACAATTCTGACAGCCCACAAACCAAATTCAAAGAATTGTAGAAAGAAATTAAAACTATGTTCAAAGAGCCTTTTCTTTTAGCTCAGTTTCAGCACCCCAAGGAAAATAAAAACATCCATGGCTATCACAGATGAAAATAAAATGAAGGTGGTGCCTGCAGCTCAAGCGGCTAAGGCACCAGCCACATACATCAGAGCAGGTGGGTTCGAATCTGGCCCAGACCTGCCAAACAATGACAACTATAACCACAATGACAACTACAACCAAAAAATAGCCAGGCGTTGTGGCGGGCGCCTGTAGTCCCAGCTACTTGGGAGGCTGAGGCAAGAGAATCGCCTAAGCCCAGGAGTTGGAGGTTGCTGTGAGCTGTGACGCTACAGCACTCTACCCAGGGTGATACCCTGAGGCTCTGTCTCAAAAAAAAAAAAAAAAAAAAGAAAGAAAGAAAGAAAAGAAAAGAAAATGAATGTCATTGGAATCAGTTATATTTCCCCACTGAGGTATAAAATCTATATAGAAATTTGATAATACTATAAC
>CAUYRH010076837.1:0-10644 GCA_963574655.1 Perodicticus potto
TGGAACCCCCATTTCCTATGCCTAGGTCAGTTTCTTGTGAATTTCCTAGGCCTGAATTCCATGGATGGACTGTGTCCATTCATTGATGCACTCATTCACCTTCCCCCCGGCGGAAGGGACTGCATTCATTCGTTTCCTGGTTAAGGAACCCATACACCTATATATACCCTGAGGCTAGAGGCCTAGAGGAGGAGATGGGGAAAGACCGGGAGAGGAACGGAGAGAGCTTCTCTCTCCCTACTTGAAATCTCTCCCTCTACCTGGAGCTTTGGTGTTTTCTATATTCTTTTCTGTAAATCAATTCTGTCTTACCACAGAGGGGTGGGGGTGGGGGGAAATAATGTAATGAAGAATAATAAAATACATGTATTTTAAAAAAAAATAAAAAATAAAACCCCCCCCCAAAAAAAGTTTGTGTCTTAGGGAGGGAACAGAAAAGAGCACCCTCCTTATAGAAGGGATGTCTAAATACCTCCATCCCCCAAACCCTTGGCAGGTGACAGTGGCCACCTGGAGGAGCAAGCACTTGTGGGTTCTTCGACTTGTTCCCTGCTGCAGGTACGTCATCTTCTAGCACTAGGTTCTCTGGGCTTAATTTAACTTCTTTATCCAATAAATAAAAGTAATGCTATTTGTTCCACATGGATCAAATGATGGAGTATACGTATAAAAATAATCAACCACAAACTCTGTTACAAGTACAAGATCATTGTATTTTGATGCCTGTATCTAAACATAATATTGCTAACAATATAGAATATCTATCCCAATGGGAAGGGTGTTTTGACTCTATACTGCCTTTGCCTCATGACTTCTAGCACCTGTTCCTCCACCGAGCTACCTGAAGAGCTGAAGATTTTAGATGTGTTGCTGATCGCACGTTGATAATAACTGTCATTCTTGTTATTGTCAGAATGTGAAGCAGAGTTACACCTTGTAAATTTCACAGTCCTGAGGCAATAACTTTCACCTCTAAAATCCACTGCAGTACACAGTATTTTATCATTAAAATCTAAATCTACTTTTGCCTGGGTGCAGTGTCTTATGCCTATAATCCTACACTTTAGGAGGCTGACATGAGAGGATCATCTGAGGCCAAGAGTTTGAGACAAGCCTGATTCTAATAGCAAGATCCCATCTCTAAAATAAATAAATAAATAAGAGAGAGGGAAGGAGGGAGGAAGGAAAGAAGGAAGGAAGGAAGGAAGGAAGGAAGGAAGGAAGGAAGGAAGGAAAGGGAGAGAGAGAGAAAAGAAAGGAAGGAAGGGAGGGAGGAAGCGAGTAAGCCAGCTGTGGTAGCAGGGAATGCTTGTAGTTCTAGCTTCTTGGGAAACTGAGGCAGGAGGATTGCTTGATTCCAGGAGTCTGAGGTTGCTGTGCACTATGATAATGCCACTGTACTCTAGCCCAAACAACAGAGGGACCTTCTGTCTCGGAAAAAAAAAAGTCTACTTTTAAATCTTTTTCCTGAACTGCAAAACAAAGTGTGTTAGAGTTGTCCCCTCCAGAACGTCAGCATGCCTTCCTCCTAACTTAAGAGGAGAAGAGAGCTTGCCTGCCTTTCTCCCTCCCTCCTTTTTTCCCCTTTCTCCTTTCTTCCTTTCTTTCTCTTACTATGCAAAGGGCTGGCGTTCTGGTTGCTCTATTTTCAGGTTTAATCTTTATTCTAACAAATGTTTTTAAGCAAAAAATAAAAAAAAAAGAACTTCAGTGTTCTCAGCCTGGTTTGTGGTATAAGCAACAAACATATTTGTACAATAGCAAAGACTATTGTAAAAATAATCATTAGTTCACAAATTTGAAGTTTGAAAGAAATAAAACACAGCATAAATATGATCTGGAATGGACTTGAAACCATCTTCACAGAGAAGGTCTAAATTTTGTGCATAGCAAATGTAACTTTGGCTTAGCTCCTGGGTTTAGATCTGTCATCCACGTTGGCAGAGCACATGCCCTAGGAAATAGAAGAAGGCTGCCTCACTCAGGTTTGGTTAAATTAAATGTCCTTTGAAATTTTCAAAAGTTGATTTTTTTTCTTTATTTTTATTAAATCATAGCTGTGTACATTAGTGCAATCATGGGGTACAATGTGCTGGTTTTATATACAATTTTAAATATTTTCATAGAACTGGTTAACATTAGCCTTCATGATATTTTCTTAGTTATTGTGTTCAGACATCTATATTGGCGGAGGGAGGGTCATTGGTGGGACCACACCTGTGGTGCATCTTAGAAGGGTACAGGCAAAACTTACTAAAAGTGGCAATTTTTTGAAGTGATGGTGTTGAAATATTTGCATCCCGGTGCTTTTTGACAATTCCAATAGTATGTTTCTTTATAGTACAATTTAAAAATTCTTTATTGTTACCACTGAGTCATGTAACTCTTTTTATTTCCTCTAATTCAATCTGTCATATTTAGTTATGCAGTGATATTTAAGACTTTCTCTGCCTATAATGAACTTACAAGCCTTCTTACAAAAAAGAAAAAGAAAATCCACAGAAGACTGAGGAAAGACATATACAATCTATTCAAGTGACGCAAAAAGTACCCCTGGAAAATTGGTGAGGAATTGAAAACATGCTTGTGGTGATATGACATGCTAAGTAAAACATAGTTCATGCTTGAATCTCTAGAAGCAGATCAGGGGTGCTAGAATGTCAGGTGATTGGCATCTGCCCACCTGCCCTGGTCAGTGGCTTCTCTTGACATCTCTCAGCAAGGCGAGCGAGACTTACTTTCAATTTCCCATTTCACGGGTTCTTCTTTTATCCTTGTAGGACCAGCAAACCAGAGGGTGAAACATCATTGAGACAAGGCAACAGGCCACATGTGTCTTTTTAGGCATGTCACATAAAGATGGTCACTAGCTGTCAGCAGAGTTGACTTGAAATAAATGCATGTGAGCCCATGCAGCAAGAGTAGAGGGAACAAAATGAACAGGAGAGTCACCGCTGGGTAAATTGCCTTGTTGACTATATTTTAAAATGGAAAAAATCAAAACAAAACAAAACAGTACTCCCTGTCGGCTTTCTTATTTAGTGATTTCGAATCCCCTACTTGGATCTTTCTCATTTAAAGGGCCTGAGTTTTGAGTTTGAGCTACTGGTTGCTAAAATTCAGCTCTTTACTTAATCAACAGGGGGAACTAGTGAAAAAAATGTGCTCCCTAGTAGAGAGGTAAAATGAAATCAGAAAAATAACATGGGCTTGATGGCAAAGATCAGTGTGGGGGGGTTGTGTGCGCATGTGTGTGTGTGTGGATACCAAGGAAAGAGCAGAATTTGTTTCTGGAGCTTACTATAGAGTAAAGTCTGGGTCTTCAGTGAGTAAATACCAAGAGGGCTATTTTTACTAAATCCTTTATGAGACCTTGGGACATTTATAACAATACCACATTGCAGTCAGCACCTTGAGAACTTCAGCCTTCTCAGCCTGGTTTGCCACCAAGGCAGCTCCATGGTATCAGAGCAGCCAGAACACAGGGCACAGCCAGCAAGTGCTACTTTCTCCAAATGTAACCCTGACAAACCTTTTTTTTCTGTTGAAATATTCTCAACCCCCTGATATGAGCCTTGCATCTTTTGTGATAAAATATAAACGAAAAGCATTTTTTGCTTATATTTTGGAGCACTGATGAGACATCCAGTTCCAAGAACTTGGGAATTGGAAGAACAAAAAACCTTGGGTGTTAAATTGGTAAAGCCCACTCATTCTGCGTGGTCATCAGTCTGTGAGAATCAACCAAGATTGTGTCAGTAATCATACATTGCTATGCCTAAGACTACTGTCAGAATGATTAGAAAATTTCTCAAGGGTCCAGGGTGAAAACAGGAATGTAGTTTAATAAACAGTGATAAAATCAAGTTGTATCCCATTCTATTTAGAGAAATACAGTGAACAGCTTCCCTAAGTTACTGAGTGCTTAGTCAATAATATATTTATAAATATTATCTTATTTTACTCTTCCAACATCCCTGATAGGAAGATATTATCAGGCCTATTTACATATGAGGGAACGGAAGTTCTGAACGATTATGCAATTCTCCCAAGTTAATTTTTCTATGTGATAGATACAGAATTTTGATTCATGCTTGTCTGATTTCAATGAATAATGGTTGCCAAATACTGGATCTGTCTCTATCACAGTGGTTCTCAACCTTCCTAATGCTGCGACTCTTTAATACAGGTGCTCGCGTATGTGGTTCCAACCATAAAATTATTTTCGTTGCTACTTCATAACTGTAATTTTGCTACTGTTAATCATAATGTAAATATCTGAAATACAGGATGTATTTTCATTGTCTTAGGTGATCCCTGTGAAAGGGTCCTTCAACTCCCGAAGGGGATGCGACACACAGGTTGAGAACCGCTGCTCTGTCAGAATGCCCTAAGAAAGATTTCTGGGTTAGCTTCATTCTAATTCAGTTGACCTTGAGATAGAGAAGGGATAGGAAAGTAAGAAATTTGTATCTTTTAGAAGCTAAGTAAGATATTCTGCTGCTCATCCAGGCTTGTAAAGCACTAGCCCATTCAAGCACTTTTTGAAAGTATGCCCTAACTATCAAAGGTCTATTTTTCCAGTAGATATGACCATGTATGGAGATGAAAAATTATGATACCCTGACACTATTTGACATTCTTATTTTACAATAAATGTTCCCTGTCCTGGTTCTATTTCACCAAACCTTGGGAAAATATGGCTTCCCATGTAGCTCATCTACCAGAAAGGATAGTTGACCTGCTGATCTAGGCACATCAGCCCCTTCATTAAAGTTTAACACAGCGATCTCTGTGACTATGGTTGTTGTGAATCCCTGGCTTCAGGACAATCTGCCTTCAAGTTTGAGGACGAGACCCTGGACCTCAATGCATTTAAAAAAACACCTGGAATGAGTATTTAGAAGCAGCCTTCTCTGGGTGATGCACACACCCAAGGCTGCCCCTTGTCCCTGTAACTGTGGATGTTAGAATTTGGTGAGGAGAGGGGTGGTTTACTGTCAACAAATGAAAATAAAGAAATAATATAATTACAAATTGATGCTCAATAAACTGGGGAGCTGCTTAACAGCCTGACCCCAAAGATGGCAGACTGAAATTGACTAAATTTCTGGTTACTAAAATGCAATCTTATTTTAGCCTGGCTTTCCAGAGCATTCTGACAGAGATCTTGAAGGGGGAAACAGGTTTACAGACAATTTCTTAATAAATTGTGACAGATGGTCAATGACAAAGAGTATGTTTGCTTTGCCAATTTAACTCTAAGATGACAATGTTATTTTCTCTATCTTTAAGTTCTTGGGCCGGGGCTATTTCACAAGTGCCACAAATGTTCAAAACAAAAATTGACATTATTGATGTGAGAATATTTGTCATAACACTAAAAGATAAAGTTCTACCACAGTTAAGTTTTGTGGAAATTTTAACAATCTTAAAATCTAGTTGAGCAATCACCTAGTAAATTATTAAAAACTGTACCTTCCCCTAGTATTTATTAGGTTGATGATGTAAACCTGATTATTGCTTGTTTCTGGTAAAATTGCACAATTACGTTTTGGTGTTGGCAACAACAAGAAAATCTCAAAACCATCTTAAGTATTCTTAAGTGTGGAAATCCATTAGGTGCTTTAAGCAAGGTCAACGTTTAAAGAGTAAAACAGAAACCTATTACTTATTATTTCCAATTGATGACTTTAACTACAGAGAATTGAGGTGAGAAGTAGATTCACAGGTAACTGTTTCGCTTTTTGATGCACCTGCTCAGAAGATTACATGAACGTTGGGCCCAGTGTTTTCTTGCCCCTGAAACTTCCTTGCAATCCACCCTTTTAGCATGGTCTCAGAGGCCAAAATCTTTGTGGTCTTGATGAGAATAAAGAGGCAGGGCTAGACGGGTGGGAAGCTGAGCCATCCGAACATCCATCAGGAGCGAGTGTATGCCAGCCACCAGATCATGTGAGATTTCCCAGTTTGAATGAAGACTTTTGTGGATGGAAAGTATTTTTATTCTGTGCTTACCTTCTGCCTACTTTTTAAAAAGTAAGTATATATAGTTGATGGACTTAAAAAAATATAGATCCAGAAGGAAGTTATAATGAATATAATTTACTGAGCAATCAAATACCACATCTAGATTAAATTGTGTGAATGGTCATTTCTCTCAGTACTGGAGAGGTTTTTGCATTATTATGATAAAACTTTGGGCTCTTAATTGTTGTGAAGAACTGTATTCCTTTAGCATCATAAAATCTAAGAAGTATGATATGAAACGGGGATGACAAACAATAGCTAATGAAACCAAATTCTACCTTTGGCCTATTTTTGTAAATAAAATTTTATTAGAACATGGCGATGCCCATTTGTTCCGTGTGGTCTTGGCAAGTTTCCTGGTGCAATGGCAGAGTTGTACAGATTCAACACAGACCACATGACCCACAAAGGCTAAAGTGTTTCCTATTTGGCCCTTTTCAGAAAACATCTGCTGACTCCTGATAAAAAGTAATGTTCCAAGAAGCTAAAGTATGAAAATATTTCTTTCCCATAAAATTATTTCTTATCTCCTTTACCATAAGCTGAAAATAGTACAGCAGAAATTATTGATAGCTCTGAAACCTACAAGGCTTCAAAAAATTTCCAAAACATGACACACTAATGAACAGAACAATTTTAAGAATATAATGGCCAGTGTGGTCCCTTTCATTTATTTATTTGATGGTAACTCATAATGTTAATGGATTTAAAAAGTGCTTCATATTAATTTTAAAAAGACACATTTTGAACTCCTAGCTCTACATCTGGTGTCTGTTATTTTCAAGAAAGTATTGAGGAAATTCTAAAAAGAGAACATTTAGGAGATAAAGAAGAAACTGCCTAGAAATTATTCTACTGCTTTCAAATAAAAAAAGACTAGAATGGCCATTCCGATGCAGAATAAGTATCAAAGTGTAGAGAGGAGAAATTGTAACGCACGTGCTTTACAGAACAATAACATATCAGACTCACTGTCTTACTGAGAATTAATTATTCCTCATCTTCTGAAGAATTTTTTAAAAATCACAGCTCTTTTTTCCTAGTGAATTTAAAACCTTCTGTTCCTAATTTACACTTTAGATGATAACATTGAAGTAACAAGAGAAAAGATCATTTTAGCAAGGGGCAGCGTTTCTTTCATTCAATGAAGGTATATAAAGCATCAGCAATGGAGGAGGCCCTGATACAAGCACTTGAGCCAGGGGACTGTGAAAAGTGGAAATGCACCTGCCGCCATCTAAAGAGGGTCTGCCCAGGTTCCTGCCTTGCCATCCAGAGAGAAGGTCTGTAGACACACTTTCCCACTTATGAAATAAGTCATCTGCCACCCAGAAAGTCTTATAATGGAATCCGTGAGTTAATGTTTACCAACTGCTTTGATATCCTGAAATGGAGCACATCAGAAAGAAGTGGCTGAGCTGGAATCTGGAGGCCATTCAAAAATCCACCCCAGCAAGTCCAATGGTTTGTTTTCAACATTTATTTAACCTCCTTCTGCTATCAAGAAACCTGAGAGCTCACTGAGGAAGTTTATACTGGAGGAAATGGAGAAAGTATACATTGTTTTTGAGTTGATTTGTTAAGGCTTCTAGATGGCAAGAATGTGTGCCTTATAATTATGAAAGTCTGCCCAGCTTGTAGGAGGTTATAGGTTTAGATGCTGGAGCCAACCAAGATTGGGTACCATGCTGTGCTGCCTTAGAAAAGCAAATGCTGTTAGAGTGTTTGAAATCATCTTAAGTTCTGTCCTTGAAATATCTGTAAATGAACTTGGCCTCCATCCAACACAGGCCAGTGAAAAGAACATGCCAGGGGGAAATGTTTTTGTCCACCCCAGAATGGCCACCAGTCACTGCATGCCAACAAGTGGCAGGCACAGAATAGCCGGATCTGTGGGAATAAGCAAACAGTTCTGTTTTCTCCACAGAAACTCATTTCCCTATGCTTCACATTGACAATGGTGAGCTATATTTACAAAGAGGTTTGTATGCAAAGGAGCATCCACAAGGGTAGTGACAAATATTTATCCCAGCAGGTCTGGGAGCTGCCCCACTCAGCTTGCTTTTTATAGAGCCAGGTGATAACACATTTCAAAGTGCTGGTTTGAGAGGCAAGTGTTTACTGGCATAAAAATGCTCTTTAATTAGTATTTATCTCAGGGCCAGGGTGCCATAAATTGGTGCTTATGCTGATACAAGAACAGATTGAGATTTTGTTGCATGGAGGTAGGGAGAAAGGGGCAGTAGGCACACCTTTTAGATTTGGGGTATATGTGTTTAAATTAACTTGATTTCACCACAAATTAGCTTTGATCCAGTATGGTCAATGGTTACTATGTATTTAAAACAAAAGCCTTCCTAGCAGCTAAGCAAATGTAGTTAGAGTTCTTGAAAGGAGGTCTAAGGATACAGTGTCAGCTTTGGCCTTGACTACTAAGAATGTCAAGTTGTATAGTGCTTAGGTAATGCCAGATATCATCTCAGTGCTTCACAAGGGATGCTTTTTATACCAATATTGATAAGTGAGAACTCTTCACAATCCCAGGAGCTGATTATCTCCATAAATGCTAAAATAAGGAATATTTTAAACAAAAAAATGAATGGAAAATTATCCACTTAAGAAAATTGGTTTGGAAGGGACATTTCTTAAACTGATAGAGGCCATCTGCAGCAAACCCACAGCCAATATCGTATTGAATGGAGTTAAGCTGAAATCATTTCCACTCAGATCAGGAACCAGGCAAGGTTGACCATTGTCTCCACTGCTTTTTAACATCGTAAAGGAAGTCTTAGCCATCACAATAAGGCAAGAAAAGGCAATCAAGGGTATCCATATAGGGTCAGAAGAGATCAAACTTTCACTCTTCACAGATGATATGATTGTATATCTGGAAAACCCCAGGGATTCAACTACAAAACTCTTAGAAGTGAGCAAAGAATATAGCAACATCTAAGGTTACAAAATCAATACTCACAAATCTGTATCCTTTATATATACCAACAATGGTCAAGCTGGAAAAACAGTCAAGGATTCTATTCTTTTTACAGTAGTGCCATAGAAAATGAAATATTTCTAAGTTTACCTAAGAAAGGACGTGAAAGATCTCTATAAAGAGAATTATTAAACTCTAAGTAAAGAAATAGCTGAAGAGGTTAACAAATGAAAAAATATACCATCCTCATGTCTGGGAAGAATCAACATTGTTAAAATGTCTATACTACCCAAGGCAACATACAATTTTAATGCAATCCCTATTAAAGCACCACTGTCATACTCTAAAGACCTCAAAAAAATAATATTTCATTTTTATGGAATCAGAAAAAACCTCAAATAGCCAATACGTTACTCAGAAATAAAAACAAATGAGGAGGAATCATGCTACCAGACCTCAGACTATACTATAAATCGATAGTGATCAAAACAGCATGGTACAGGCACAAAAACAGAAAGGTAGACATATGGAACAGAATAGAGAACCAAGAGATGAACCTAGCTACTTATTGTCATTTGATCTTTGATAAGCCAATCAAAAACATTCACTGGGGAAAAGACTCCCTGTTTAACAAATATTGCTGGGTAAACTGGCTGGTGACCTGTAGAAGACTGAAACTGGACCCATACCTTTTACCATTAACTAAGATAGACTCTCACTGGATAAAAGATTTAAACTTAAGACATGAAACTATAAAAATACTAGAAAGTGCAGGGGAAACACTTGAAGAAATTGACCTGGGCAAATATTTTATGAGGAGGACCCCCCGGACAATTAAAGCAACACCAAAAATAGATTACTGGGACCTGATAAAACTAAAAAGCTTCTGCACAGCCAAGAACACAGTAAGTAAAGCAAGCAGACAGCCCTCAGAATGGGAGAAGATATTTGCAGGTTTTGTCTCTGACAAAGGTTTAATAACCAGAATCCACAAGAACTCAAACATATTAGCAAGAAAAGAACAAGTGATCCCATCTCAGGGTAGGCAAGAGACTTGAAGAGAAACTTCTCTGAAGAAGACCAGCACACAGCCTACAGACACATGAAAACATGCTCATCATCCTTAATCATCAGAGAAATGCAAATCAAAACTACTTTGAGATATCATCTAACTCCACTAAGATTAGCCCACATCACAGCATCCCAAAACAAGAGATGTTGGCATGGATGTGGAGAAAAGGGAACACTTCTACACTGCTGGTGGGAATGCAAACTAATAAGTTCCTTTTTGAAAGAAGTTTGGAGAACACTTAGAGATCTAAAAATAGACCTGCCATTTGATCCTGCAATTCCTCTAATAGGTATATATCCAGAAGACCAAAAATCACTTCATAGCAAAGATATTTGCCCCAGAATGTTTATTGCAGCCTAATTCATAATTGTTAAGTCATGGAAGAAGCCCAAGTGCCCATCAGCCAACCCATGAATGGATTAATAAATTGTGGTATATGTACACCATGGAATATTATGCTGCCTTAAAAAAGATGGAGACTTTACCTCTTTTATGCTTACATGGACGGAGCTGGAACATATTCTTCTTAGCAAAGCATCTCGAGAATGGAAGAAAAAGTATCCAATGTACTCAGCCCTACTATAAGAAATGTATAAGCGCCCACACTTCC
>CAUYRH010076840.1:0-21887 GCA_963574655.1 Perodicticus potto
ATTTTCTTAAGTGTTCTGATCATGAAAGGATGCTGGATATTATCAAAAGCTTTTTCTGCATCAATTGAGAGAATCATATGGTCTTTGTTTTTTATTTTATTGATGTGATGTATTATATTTATAGATTTGCATATGTTGAACCAACCCTGTATCCCTGGAATAAAACCAACTTGATCATGATGGATAATTTTTTTGATGGGTTGTTGAATTCCATTTGCTAAGATCTTATTGAATATTTTTGCATCGATATTCATTAATGATATTGGTCTATAATTTTCTTTCTTTGTTGGATCCTTTCCTGGTTTGGGGATCAGGGTGATATTTGCTCCATAGAATGTGTTGGGAAGTGTTCCTTCTTTTTCTATGCTTTGGAAAACGTTGTATAATATAGATACTAGTTCCTCTTGAATGGTTTGATAGAATTTGGATGTGAAGACATCTGGTCCCAGACTTTACTTTTTGGGGAGATTTTGTATTGTTGATGCTATTTCAGTAATTGATATATGTCTGTTCAAGATTTCTAATTCTTTCTGGTTGAGTCTAGGAAGGTGGTGTGCTTCCAGTTATTGATCCATTTCATTCAGATTTTCATATTACTGGGAATAGAGATTTTTGTAGTAATCATTGAGGATTTTTTGAATTTCTGAAGTGTCTGTTGTTATTTCTCCTTTATCATTTCTGGTAGATGATATTAGAGATTTTACTTTTCTATTTCTGGTTAGGTTGGCCAAAGGTTTATCAATTTTGTTAAATCTTTTCAAGAAAACAACTTTTTGTTTCATTTATCTTCTGAATGATTCTTTTATTTTCAAATTCACTTAATTTTCCCCTAATTTTGGTTATTTATTTTCTTCTTCTGGGTTTAAGGTTGGAATGTCCTTCCTTTTGCTTGAGATGATCCATTAAGTTGTTGCCTTCCTCTTTCTGTTTTCTTAAATGAAGGCTTCCAGTGCTATAAATTTTTCTCTTAGGACTGCCTTTGCAGTATCACACAGGTTTTGATAATTTGTGTATTGGTTATCATTTTGTTCCAAAAATTTGGTGATTTCCTTCTTAATCTTGCCTTTAACCTGGCTATCATTCAGCCTATGATTATTTAGCTTCCATGACTTTGAGTATGAAGATTCCCATTACTGTTGAGCTCAGCTTTTATTCCATGGTGGTCCTAGAAGATACAAGGAATAATTTCTACACTTTTAAATTTTCTGTGGTTAGACTTGTGTCCTAGGATATGATCTATATTGGAGAATGACCCATGGGCTGATGAGAAGAATGTATATTCAGTTTTATTAGGGTGAAATGTTCTGTAGAGGTCTGTAAAGTCCATTTGTTCTAGGGTCAGTTTAAGTCTAACATTTCTTTGTTTAGTTTCTTCTTGGAGGATCTATTCAAAATTGTCAGAGGGGTATCAAAATCTCCAACTATTATAGTGCAGGAAGATATTGAGTTGTTCATATCCATTAGGGTCTGCTTTATGAATTGAAGAGCATTCTGGTAGGGTGCATAAATGTTAATTATTGAAATCTCTTCATGTTGGGTGTTTCCGTTGACAAATATGTAGTGACCTTCCTTATCTTTCTTTATCTTTGTTGGTTTAAAGCCAATTGTATCTGCTATTAAAATATCAACCCCTGCTTTCTTCTGGTTTCCATTTGCATGTATAATACAAGTCCATCCCTTCACCTTGAATCTATTTTTATCCTTTAAGGTAAGGTGAGATTCTTGTATACAACAGATATCCGTTCTGAGTTTATGTGTCAAGTCAGCCAGCCGATGCCTCTTTAGAGGACAATTTAAACCATTCACATTAATTAAGAGAATTGATAAGCCTGGTTGTGTTTTGGGTGTCATGATTTTCGGATGTCCAGTGGACATTTTTTTTTTCTTTTTTTTGCAGTTTTTGGCTGGGGCTGGGTTTGAACCAGCCACCTCCAGCGTATGGGGCTGGTGCCCTACTCCTTTGAGCCACAGGTGCCATCCCCCACTGGACATTTTATTTTATTATCATTATTTTTAGAGACAGAGTCTCACTTTGTCACCCTTGGTAGAGTGCGATGGCTTCACAGCTCACAGCAACTTCCAGCTCCTGGGCTTAGGTGATTCTCTTGCCTCAGCCTCCTGAGTAACTGGGACTACAGGCACCTGCCACAATGCCTGGCTATTTTTTTGTTGCAGTTCGGCCAGGGCCAGGTTTAATCTGCTGCCCTCGGTACATGGGGCTGGCACCCTACTCATTGAGCCACAGGTGCCGCCTCCCAGTGGATATTTTTAATTCTTTCACCACTGTGGAACTTGGGTTTTGTTCAAAAATTTCTGGGTGAATTTACTTTGGAGGTAGAGCATTGCGCTGGTCATTGTGGAGGATGGGTCTGAGAATATCCTGGAGAACTGGTTTAGTTATGGCAAATTTTTTCAACATGTCTATGTCATTAAAGTATTTGATTTCTCCATCACAAATGAAACTCAGTTCAGCTGGATACAGGATCCTGGGCTGAAAGTTGTTTGGTTTTAAGAGATTGAAGGTTGATGACCAGCTTCTGCAGGCTTCAAACATTTCGGCTGAAAGAGCTGCCATCATTCTGATAATTCTCCCTTTGTAGGTGATGCTTTTCTTATGTCTGGCTGCTTGCAGAATTTTCTCCTTTGTCTTAACTTTGCAAAGTTAATCACAATGTGTCTAGGAGATGCTTTATTTGGATTGAGTCTTGCTGGGGTTCTGAAACTGCTGGCTATCTGAAGTTCTGTATCTCTTGCAATGCTTGGGAAATTCTCCTCCAAAAATCTCCTGGGGTGGAGCATCTGTACCTTTAGGACCATCCTCTTCTTTAGGAATTCATATAAGATGAAAGAGTGATCCAACAACTCTCTCAGGGAATGATCAGTTTTTGCTCTCCTTTTGTCTGCCTCTTTGAGTGTTTGAATGTTCAAAAGCTTTGTCTTCAGTTTCAGAGATCCTTTCTGTCTGGTCAACTCTATTACTGAGGGATTCTCCTGTATTTTGAAGCTCCTCAACTAAATTTTTTGTTTCCTTGAGCCCTGATATCTCTTTTTTTATTATGTCCATATCTTTGGTGACTTTGTCTTTGAATTCATTAATTTCTTGAGAAAACTTTAGAACTACTCTTTTGAATTCAATTTCTATCTTTTCTTCCATTCTATTTTCTTATTTGCAATCCAGGTTATGAATTTGATTTCTGACATTGCTGCCATTTGTCTATGCATGACGTCTTCAGTTGTATCTTCTTTGTCATTTCTTGGGGGTGGGGGTTGATCTACTCTGGTTATTCATGTTGCCAGAGTTCTTCTGTTGGGTCCGCACCATGTTTTCCACCATTTGGTTATTAGAACTGGTAGGGTGAGATTGAATTGGGGTTCCCAGGTATAGAGATAGCCCCTTTCCAAAGTGCTAGGCTTTACAATTGTGGCTTATCTCCTACAACCTTACAAAGGCCCCTTTCAGAGTTTTGGCCGGAGACTCTGAGGACCTACTTGGTGAGATGGTGCAAGCTAGCTCTGTTTTGATATCAGCCAACTCTGCCCTATACTAAGAAACCACAATATTAGGTTTAAATGACAACTGTGAAGAGATGCAAACAGCTGTGGCACCCAGCCCCCACCCTTGAGTTCATTTCTGCTATGGAACTTTGAAGATCAACCTCAGAATTTCCCCAAGTGGACAGCCCCTGACACAGTTTCCAATTAAATTGTCTCAGGCAGTGCAAACCCTACTCAACAGAGAGGGATTCAAGGATTTCCAACAGCACAATTGGAGCCAGGAATCCACACTCCTGCCACCAGACTCAGTCCACACTGTTGTCCACTTCTCTGCTTTTATGCCAAGTTGGAGCCAGAGGCCACGCCCTGCCTACCAATCTCAGTCCACACCCAGCTAACCTCTGCTTGCCAGACCAGTTGGAGTCAGGGGACCATGTCCCCTGCCTGCTAGTCTCAGTCTGCCGCCTGTCAAGCCTCCATTCACAGGCTCTGGTGGAGTCAGGACACTGGGTCCCGCACTGTGGTCTCAGTCCACACCCAGCTAGTCTCTGCTTGCCAGACCAGTTGGAGTCAGGAGATCATGCCCCACCTGCCAGTCTCAGTCCACTGCCTGGTAAGCCTCTGTTGGCAGGCTCTGTTCAAGTTAGGGCACTTCACTCTGCTCACAGGTCTCAGTCTTCACCCAGTAAGCCTCTGCTCACCAGCCCCGCTGGTCACAGGGTATCAGGCCCTAGACCTTAGGTCTTGGTTCACACCCACTAAGCCACTGCTCAAGGGTTCTGTTGGAATCAGGGGACCACTCTCTTGCTCTCAGGGCTCAGTCTACACCTAGCAAGCCTCTGCTCACAGGCCCAGCAGGGGCTTGGGACCAGTCCTGTCTGCTGAACTCAGTCCACATGGGGCAACCACTCTCCCACTGTGGGTACCATCAGAGCCAGGGTTCTGCACCTCGTCCTACCAGACACAACCTGAACTGAGGGTCCACACCACCACTGGTCAGGCACAGTCACAACCAGAGGACTGCTCCTCCTCCCACTGAGTGTCCCTTTCTTCCCACACCCTCTTTCTTCTCCATTAATTACAGATTCTGTCCTCATGGTTGGCAGTTCATACCATGCCCAGATCTCTCAGGACAAGACCAAATACTCTGTGATCTGCAGCAGGCAGAACCTCAGACTTCCATGCAAGAGGGAAAGGGTAGATGGGGAGTTTGGACTTGTGGAGGAAAATATCTGTTCAATTTGATGCCTGGTGGGGTGGTGTCTAGGTTCATAAGAGGGACCTCCCTAGAGAAAGAAACCTGGAGTTGAGCAGCTCTCTTCAGCAAGGTAAAATGAGAGGTCTTTTGTTCCCTAGTTATTTGCAGATAGCCTGTGGCAGGTCTCCTGCTTAGAGGAGGGGTCTCTCATCCTTTAGTCGATAGGCTTTATACCTGTAATTTGTTTTCTTAAATGCTTTTCCTTGGAGTTAGAGCTTGCCAAATTTCTTTCTTGACTCAGATCCCCACCTTTGGCTTCAGAGAGTCTGTTTCCATCCAGTTTTTCATCCTCTGCTCAGGATCCTCTGCCACGGGTTGCTACCAGTCAACCATCTTCCCTGAATTCCTGTTTTATTGTACTCTAAAATTGAAGTCAACGTAAACAAAGATCATTAATAGCTAAGAATCAGCTGTCACAGTGTAATGAAGAGGGGAATGGATAAGAGAATTTAGGAAAAAGTTAAGAGCTATGGACATAAAGTCAAAACTTCTAAGTTTTAATCCTGATTTTTGTCATTGTTTAGAAACTATAAGCAAATCGTTTAATCAGTGAAGCTCTAATTCTTATTTAAAAATGCAGGTTGGAGTTAGATGTCTTCTGAAGATTGTTCCAGCACTAAAAAACACGTCTTTGAAGTGAGTCCTTTTAAAATTGTATCACCTATTAAAATTTAATAGTAAAATTTGTTGGTGTTTATCCTATTTTTTTTTTCATTTTAAAGGAAAATTGGTAATTAATTTTTGATAATAAAATTAATACATTTTAAAAACAGTATGGAAAATTAAAAATAAAGGAAGTGGAATTGAATGCATATGTAATTCCATCTCTCACTAATAACATTTTGATGCTCTATATGGCTATTGCATAATAATTGCTATAGTGAGTTTAACACCTTTATGCATATTGTTGATTTGTTTTGAGACATTTGGTTCACTTATATTTTTCCAGGAAAAATGTCTTTCAAATAGATTTTTAAACTTTGTAAGCACAAGATCAATATTTTATGTAAAGTTAGTAACTTTTCTCAGAACTTGAAAAAAAGGGGAATTATCTGTACATAATAGTTTCTTTTATATCCTTATAATTCCTTTGATACTATACTCTTTCTTTAAGATTATCTTTCCTGAAGTAAATATTTTTACAAAGAATATGCTTAGTCTATATTTTGCAGGTAGTGCATTCTGCAATTTTTTAAATAAAATTTTTGCTCATACTCATCTTTGAATAAAGACTTCAAGAAAGCTTTTGCTCCCAAAATAGCATGGACAGATGATTCATGGTTCATCCAGTTCTGTTTACCTAGCTGTCATTTTAATTCATTCTTCAAATTTAAATAAAATAGCACCTGTGTAAGTTGACCACCCAATAGAATGCAACAAACTGGTTAAAATACAAAGGTGGTCAACATAAGGAACTTCCATTGAGTACATATGATGCGTGTCTGGCCTGTGAAAATTAGGTCAACTTAAGGAGGTGGCTAGTGTAGGGAGATGATCAGTTATGGGGGTCCTACTGTGTACATTCAGTTGTGCTGCACCCGAGGTAGGAAGGAAAAGAGCCACAGCCATGAGAAGCTTCGTTTATGTTCCTTTTTCCATGTGTATATATTCTACACGTGTGCTGGGGGAACGTGCACCACACTTCAGTTCCACTGTGTTGTGTGGCTTCCAGTGTCTGTGTGCATATTGATAAGGTAGGTGGGGGAGGGTTAGGGAGCATGTTGTGTGTAGCTTGTATTGAAGATAGGAAGGAATACCTTATTGACTTTGGATTATTCACCTACATTCACTATGTAAGTGAGAAATCAAGTTGAACAAACGTTCCGGGCACAAGGGCCTTTAGTTTGGCCAAGCTGTGTGGTATTTTTCTTCCCTGTTTCTTACACATTTACCTTTACACCTGTAATAATTGCTCACCCTTGGTGTTCGAGTCTCTAGATCAGCGATTTTCAGCTGGCGTGCCACAGCACACTGGTGTGCCATAAGAGGATCTTAGGTGTGCCATGAAAATTTTTCAAGGACCATTAATTAAATTATGTTTGAAAGAAGTTCAAAGTGCAGTAAGTATATTCTTTTTTTACTCTGTTTTTTGATCAACATAACTTAAGTGTTAAACCACAGAAGTTTAACTATAGGTTCGAATGTGCTGAGAGATAAAAAAATGATGAAAAATACTACCCAAGAATAAGAGGATCCCTTCCTCACTGCCATGTTGGAGGAAATATGTTACTTTTAAGAAGAGTAGTATCAATGAACAAACAGTAACTATATGCTGAGGAATGGCTATTCATTTTTCTGCATTTGCTTAGCTTGGGGGCAAGGACAGTCTATGACAGAAGTCCGTTTCTCCCTGGAAGAAGGCCATCCATGCTTCTACCTTTGTTCTCAGATTACTCACTATTACCGAGAATTGGCAGAATTTGCTTAGTTTCAGGAAGAGAATTTGCACATCAACCTTTGATGTTTTTCTTCACACTGATTCAAATTTGCTATATTTGGCTGTTATTCTGGTCAAAAAGTTATAATATACATTGAGTATTCTTTATCTGAAATGCTTGGGAACAGATATTTCAGAATTTGGATTTTGTTTTTCATATTTTATAATATTTGCATATATATTTCAGAATTTGGAATATTTTTTAGGTTTTAAAATATTTACATATACGTAATGAGGCATCATAGGGAAGCAATTCAACTCGAAACATGATTCAGTTGTGTTTCATGTTTATCTTATGCACATAGCCTAAAGGTAATTTTACACAATGTATTTAATAATTTTGTATATGAAACATGTTGAACACTGAATCACCAGATAGCAAAGGTGTCACTATCTCAGGCACCCATGTGGACATTTGGGGTTGTTTGCCTTCACTGCCTTGCTACACTTGGAAAAAATACATCCCAGCTGAAACAGAGCCAAGAGGGTCTTTTTCCCCCTGGGGACTCTTAAGAAACTGTGTGTCGTGCCTGACCTTTGACTGTGACTCATCACACGAGGTCAGGGGTGGAAATATCCATTTGTGGCATCACAATGGTGCTCAAAATGTTTCAGATTCCGGACCATTTCAGATTTCAAATTTTTGGATTACAGATGCTCACCCTGTGCGTCTCGGGCAGTATTTCTTAGTGGTAGACTGAAAAACATTTATTTCTCATTTTTATTTGTTTTAGGTTGCGTTTCTTAGTTTCCAGGAAGAGGTCTTTATAAAGAAAAGGTCCTCATAAGAAGTCACCCATTTTTTTCTTTCATATAAAAACAAATGAGTAAAACATCTATAGGGCACTTGGTTATTTGAACCTTGAGATGGTTATCATCTCACATAGTCGTTCTCAAAGTGTTTTTCTTGGAAGACACTTCCAAGTCCTATTAACAACAATTACAGGAAAAAGGATTTTCACTGTTAAATAAATGTTCATAACACAAGTGAAACAAGAAGCTTTACTGCAGGGTTTTCAACACTATTAATATGCCAAAGAACCTTGTGATTCTACAAGATAGACAGCGTAGGTAGTATTTCCCAGAACTTAACTCAGTACCTTTATTTTTTCTATAAAGCATCACAAAGGAAAATATTAATGGAGGAGACTCTAGAGCAGTGGTTCTCAACCTTCCAAATGCCGCAAACCTTTAATATAGTTCCTCATGTTGTGGTGACCCCCAACCATAAAATTATTTTCATTGCTATTTTATAACTGTAATTTTACTACTGTTATGAATCATAATGTAAATATCTGATATGCAGGATGTATTTAGGTGACCCCTGTAAAAGAGTCGTTTGACCCCCAAAGGGGTTGCAACCCACAGGTTGAGAACCGCTGCTCTAGAAAATACTGGTATAGCAGCATCACTTTCTAATTGTAGGTGAAGCAGTTAAGAAGAATGAAAAAGTCTTCTAAGTGGTAGCCTTGCAAACTTAGGAAAATCATCCTTCTCTCCAACTGTGCAGGAAATACTTGCCCACTAAGTTCAACACAGAACCACTTGCTTGGCTCATGAGCTCATATGTGTGTGACAGAAACTTTTAATACAAGGGAAAAACATTCATCTTCTACTTTCCAAGAATATTGTGAGAATTTAATGAAGACTACATATATAGTGCTGTAAAAATCCTGTTGCCCTGTAATGAAAGCCACAGACCAACACTTTTAAAACATGCTCTTCTAATACAGTGGTATATTGAGATTCATTGTGAAATGTGTTGAAAGTTCCTAATATTTCCAGGTTTGTGGTATCACATAGTATAATTTTAAAATAAAACATAATGTGTTCCAGGTTATCTTTTAAAAAAAAATCCTTATCACTCATTTGACTTCTGACATAAAAAGTTTCAATGAACTTATTGGAAGTTGCCTGGAAATGGACTGTCTGTATCATTATTATTTAATACATGCTATGGTTTGAACGTGTTCCCCGAACTTCATGTGTTAGAAACTTAATCATCAGTGTAACAGTGTTGAGACATAGGGTTTTGAACAGGTGATTATATCATGAATTAATGCTATTAATTCAAAGTGGCTTCCTTATAGAAGAATTAGTTTGAGCCCACTTCCCTCTCTCTCACTAGACTGACTGCTCTATTTCCCTCTTTCTATGCAATAATGCATCACAAAGGTTCTCATAAAGTTCCAGCACCTTGATCTTGGACTTCCCAAAATTGTGAAGAAATAAATTTCTGTTGACTATGAATTATCTAGTCCCGGATATTCTCTTATAGAGGCACAAAGTGCACAAAGTCAGCATCTGAACCATAGCCCCTGTGTTGAGAATTAAAGCAGCAAACATTCATATTTTCTACAGATCAACAGCAGCCCCAAAGTGCATGATATGGTGACTTGTCATGTTGCTGAGATGTGAATTTGAGTCACATGAGCTGTGAGGTGGCATAGCATGGAATGAGTCACTTGGCAATGACTGAGTTTGGTGGCTCTTGGCAGCTATGTGATTTGAGAGAAAGTCTAAAGCTGGTGCCAATAATCCTGGTGAAGGCTCTTATGTGACTATCACAATTTTGCTGTCATTCAATGAGAAAATTTTAAGGAGAATTTGTACTTGCATAAGTTGATGTTAATGGAAACCATTAGGCAACTTTTTGCACAGAAGCTTTTACTTTGAAAGCTGAAGAATTTATATAGGGTAAGAGTTATAAGGCAACTGAAACTAATGGTTTGTGAGGATGAAATCTGACAATACTGAAAAATAGATGTGAACACATATGTCTGGGGAAGAGACACCAATCTCAGCATTTACAGGAATAAAGGCACACTGCCTTTTCTACTTAGTTGCAGTACAGCCTATTCTGTTATTACAGGTAGACTTGTTCTGCTCTTCCCCTAGCTTCAGGGCATCTAGCAGCAAAAAACGAAAGCATTGTGCTTGCATAAGGACAGTACAGGAAACACAAAGCCAAATAGAATTTGGCTTTCTTACAGACAGTACAGGAAACACAAAGCCAAATAGAATTTTGTGTGTCAATTCGCCACTCTGAATTACTCCTTATTTTGATTGCCAGGCAATCTTTTAGACACAATAAAAATATGAAATATGAAAAAATGACAAGGTCTTGTTAGTTCCAGCTCTTCTTTGGACCAGCAAAGCACCTTTTACCTATATCTTACAAGTGTTACTGATTTTATAATTTAACTATGTGTGGGGGTGAACCCTGCCAAAGGATGCTTCAGAATTTGGCGCATTTTGTTTGAGAAACAACCCTGTAGGCATGGTAATTCAGCATCACAGTAAGACCCACAATCCTATTTAATACGTAATGTATCTGATAGTACTATTATATCAACAGAAATGCAAAGCTAATTGCTGTGAATACATTACAAGCATGGGTTCTATAGTTTATAGAATGTTTTTGTCACACTTCTCAATGTTTGTGGTAGAAAGAATTCAATTATATGCTTGGATGCAGGCAACACTCATGGGCATCGTGCAGTAGGCCTCCCGCGGAATCAGTGAGATCTGAGGTGGGAGCCAGAGCTGGGCTTGGAGACACTGATCTCAGGGGCAAAGCTGGCTGACGGAGGGTGGGCCAATGTGACAGGAGCGACTCAAGTACCCAATCTCTCTCGTTCCTTGTACTGGTGGGTGCATGCCAAGTGATGCAGTCCCACGGTTGGCAACTGGGGCAGCGTAGGTATGGTACACGTTGTGGTGGGAAAGGTTCTTGGAGAACCAAGCCTTGGCAGCAGGATCCTCACCATAAGGTAAAGACACACACAGAGTCTAACGAGCTACCAACGGTCTCTGGACTCAACACAGGAGAATTGGGAGCGCTGTGAAGCCCCACAGGAATACCTAAGAAGTTAGGCGGAGAGATGGGGCAGACTACGGAGTGGGGGCCACCAATTCAGGAGATCCTACGTCCATGAGATCAATCACTGGGATGTGAACGGGGACAACGCTTTCTGGCTTCACCGTGTGCGTGCTGGTCCCAGAGTCCAGTGGCCTCAGCAAAGCCCCATAGAAGAGAGTCTTAAAGGAGCAGAGGCTGCACAGGAGCACTTTCGGGTCTCCCCGGGAGATTTCAGGGGTCAGAAATGCATCACTGTCACTCTGCTTACCACTCTCAGGCCTGACCGGGAAGCTGGGATTGCACTGGAGGAACCCTGGGGAAGGTGTTGACAGTGTGGAACACCTGTCTTCCACTGTGGTCACAGTGACAGATTTTGGGATTCCCTATGTCCACCCTCTCTCCCCACAATTCTACATAGGAAACAGTGGTGATAGGAGTTTTCTAAGCCCCAAACCTTCCTCTTGTTTTTCCCCTTTCAATCTCCCTTTCTAACATTTAGTTAAAAAAATTAGATAAGCCCATTTAAATGAACATGCTAAGTAAAATTAAACTGATTTTCAGAGAAGCACTGAGGTGGTGTGCCAGCAGATTAAGCGCAAGAGCAGTATGGGCTAGAGACTGGTCCAGAAGAGCCATTGGGTCTCTCCCCTGTGTCTTTGTTTTACTTCCTTTTGTCAATAGTAACCTTGTGGCTTTAAACTAGCTTTCAGTGAAGGAAAGGAATGGTGACCTTTCCACATTATTGGGCAAGGAAGAGAGGGAGGACGGTTGAAAGCCAGGGAGCTGTAAATCAGAAGGAAGGAGGTATTTATCTTGGGTTTGCAACTCCAGCTACCTGCATGGTTCAAAATGTATCAGAGTTTGAATCCCACTCAAGAACATTATTATCAGAATCTCTCTGTGTGAGTCCCAAACATTATTATTATTTTTTTAAAGCACATCCAGTGATCATGATGTGCAGCCAGGGTTGAGAGCTAGTGATGTCTGTTAGGAGGCCATTACAAACCATGTAAGAATTGTAGATTAGGTACAAACAAACACCTGGGTAGTGAGAGAGAGAATGTGTGTGTGTGTGTGTGAGTGTGTGCTGGCGCACATGTGTATTTATACACAGATGTTCTCGTCTTGGTTGTTCACTTTGCTGCTACATTTATGTGAATTTTATTATGAAGATTTCCCCAAAGTATGTTCTGCTAAATACTAGTTCCATAGAGTATTTTTAGAGTTGGGGAATGGGGAAGTGGAGTTTTACTGTCAAATGAGTTTGAGACATTCTAGGTGAAACAGGTACCTAAGTTGTTTCTTCTTCCTCCTCTTCTTTTTCCTCCTCCTCTCTCTTTCCTCTCCCCCGATCTCTCTCCTTCCCTCCTCCCCCTCTTCATTTTCCCCTTTTTCCTTGTTCTTCTTCTTCTCCATTCCCAATGGGGGCCATAATATGAACCATAGCCCAAACCTACTTACTCCAAAAATGAATCAAATTCTTCGTGGGACCATTGCTCTTCAGGTGTCCTATGGAAGCATACCTGGAAGGTAACATCATAGGTATAAGCTGGAGAAGGGAAAGAAATAGCTTCCTGGAGGGTAGGACCTTGGCTGCATGTGACTGCCTCCTTAAAGTCAGCAAAACATCAACTAAAGGAATGCTTCTTACTCTCAATTTTATTCTTAATGTCCCCCCTCCACAATTATGTAAGCTCACTAGAGCTTTTTAGCACAGAAGGAACTTAAGGGAACATGGTCTTGTGAAACAGACAATCTTTCATTGTTGTGCTGTGTTTTCCCCCCAAAAGACCTAGGCTACATAAAGATGATACACTTGTGTAAATATATATAGTCTCAGCAGTAAGGGGCACCCATGTTTTCCTCATCTGACAGCATTCAGTGATTTCTGAGAATGCTCAACTCTGAAAGCTGAGACTGTAAACTTGGAATAATAATTTCCCTTTTCTAAATTTTCCACACTTTCTTCTTCTTCTTTTTTTTTTTACTTCTTAAAGTACAATAAAAATTCACTTCATGCAGGTACAGAAGAGGAGATTAATGTGATTTATTTTGTTCTTGGTGTCTCTGAGGACACTATTTGGGAAAGGAAGCATAAGTGATTTAGTGAGGAATACAGTGATGGGAGGAATTGATGGTCTTCACATTTTCAGAAAATTTTACAGAAATAAGAACGTGTCTTTCTCTACTTCTGGAACACCCACATGCTATCACATTTAATGGGATTATGTCATCAGCCAAGAAAATGTACTTGATAGAGAACCCCAAAGATGGCAAGAATTTCTCCTGAATCCTACAGCTTCAGCAAAAGAAAAATTTCATGTTCATTCCCCCAGGTTCCAGTAGTTAAAACTCTCTCTACTCTCTGAAGGAAACTGGTAGTAATACCCCTCCGCTTTCAGCAGGAAGGAGAGTGGCTGAGGAATAGGGAAAAATTAAAAAGCCCTATTTTTTTTAAAAATAAGAACTATGGAAGAATGAGACCAAAATAAATTATTCTATCAAACAGAAGTCTAAGTGATCATTTTTCTATTAAAGCAATTTTATCCTTGGGTAAGAAGATAAAGTTAGCCAAATGATAAAGTCGTTGAAACACATCATTGTTATAATAATGTCAACATTATTACCTAGTATCCTTACTGTTCTGGGTGCTGTTTGTTGATCTTTGGAATTTTATGTACTGTTTGTGAACTCCAGAATATTGTCTCAGTTTCCATTTTGTTTTTTGGAGTTTTGTTTATTTTTAAATTTTATGCTTTTGAAAAGTATATAATGTTTTAAAACTGGTTTTGCCTTTTTTGCTTGACAGATTGCATCTATGACCATAGCAACCTACACAAGACACAGTGTTTAATAAAATCTTCCTTATTGTCATCATCATCATCACTGTCATCACCATGATGGGTGCGATATCTTGATCAAAAGATTTTTGTATTCTATAGGAAGCCATTTCAATGTAGATGGTAGCTTTTTATTTTATTTAAAAGTTTTAGTATGGCGAATATAAAATTATATTTTATTCCACCACCAGATGGAGCCCCCAAATATGTATATGGAGTCTAAAAGCAAATGAGAGTGAAATAAATAGGTAGGGAAGTTTATATGTTTTATGGATGAAAATAAAATATTTAATTATCTATGTGTTATGGACTCATTTGTGCAGAAGGTGCCTAAAATTTTGTTCCACTGTAAATTCCATATAATTTTAATAAATAGTTATTAAATAACAGTCTTTGTATTTTATGCTTTTATATTTTTTAAGTTGGGTCAGTGTGTTATTTTAATTTCATTTTCTATTTTAAGCAACATTGATTCCCAGCCTTGAACATATGATTATACTTCCCCTACCTTCTCTCTTTTAGGTGTCAATTTTTCATTTGTAAAATTGAATTGTATTTTTAAGTTTTCACTTTTATAATACTTATATTCTTTTCTGTAATTATAAACTCACTATTTACTAGATCTCCTCTTATCTTCACTCATTTGTTTTGATTCCTTTTTTTTTTTTTTACTTATTATATTTTACTATCGACTATTTTATTTAAGAAGGGTCTTTGGGTTCCTGTATCTTTGATTTTTTCATATTTGGGAATGACTGCTTATTGCCTCAACACGTAAGGCCTGTGGGATGAAAATAATACTGTCAGGCCATTTTTTTTTCTTTATCTATGGTTTTATTTTCCCCTTAGGAGAATCGAAGTGTTTCCTTTCCCCCCCACAAATGTAATGTGGGTGTGGAATGGGGAAGGAAATTATCCAACTGTTTCCTGAAAGCAGAGCAAGTTGCCACAGAGCTGGCTGCCCCCAGGAGCCATGAGTCCTGGATCTCCCAGAATATCTTTTTTGGATAATGTAGAATCTTGTTAATAAGCCTCTCAGGCACATTCACTTGCAGAATTTTCTCTTTATCTTTCTCTCCTTCAATGTCTCCATTAAGGTATAATTTATATTACAAAATTGCATGTTTAGTGTATACAGCTTTATGAGTTTGGAGATATGCATACCTTGGTGATATTGGTGTAATAAACATATCCATCATCTCTGTGTTCCCCTCTTCCACCCTTAGGAACACTTAACTCAGTAGGACAATTCTGGGGCGGGGCAGTTCCTGGGTACACTGTGTGTACCCTACTTTAAAGTGTCCCAAAGTTTTCTCCCAGTAATATCATCAACTCTATTTTGTGGCCGTGGAAACTGTTGTGCGCAGAGGTTAAGCAAATTACACAAGGCCATGGAGCAGATGAGTGAAGACCTGGGAGTGGAGCCAGGATTCTCCACTGCCCGGTTGATGTACCGCCCCCTAGTGCTCCAGCAGGCTGCCAGCTGGACAACTTCTTCCCAACACACTTAACTAAAATCAGGTATTGAAATTACCATTTCTGAGTTGCAGTCAGTGGTATTTCACCACTAAAACTGGAATGTTGTCTCAAAAGTGAAAAGTTTTATAAGCAAGGAATAAAGGGGAAATATACATAATATTTACTCAGAGTTAGTGTTGGTACACTCAATCCTTCCTCAGTTCCTTTAACCTCTTATTTTCTTCAGGCTGCTTGTAAACATATTCAGTATAGCAACACACAGTTTAAATAAAGATGCTGCCAGAGTATCAGCATTTTGGATAAGGAAAAAATTTTCTATTTTATGTTAGCATAACTCTGCATTTTATCTCTCTCTCTGTGGATAATTGAAAAGCTATTTGTAAATAAAGTAAATATTAAATGCACAAAGTCACCATTTTGACTCACAGTTTTCCACAAAGCACAGCCATTCGTTAACAAATATGTGTTGAACAGACTCATTGGTTATGGTCTTTAACAAACCAAATGAGTTCACTTCCCTTCCAATCTGAAAGGCCTAAGTGATAACATGGTCTTCCAGACACCAGAGCAGACAGCAGGGCCCTGGGTCCCATGACAATTGTTTCCCAGACCAGCTATAGTACAGATCCTTATGGAATAGGCCACAGCCAGGCCCTACAATGCTATAGTTCCCTTGGGGGGCATCTAGAGTGTTATTTTCCCCTCCCCAGCTCTCCTCTGCTATTGCCACACCTCCTAAACAAGCCTGGGGCTGGTGCTGTGCTGATATGTAGGGTCTGTCCTCGCACACTGTAACCTGATGGCCCTAGACTGCTGCCTCCTCAGCTCCCCACAGGGGGCAGACGCTGACTGAGAAAGCAGTTCAAGAAACAAATTCCTAAGGAAAAGGAGGGAGATACAAACATGAAACAAATTAAATCAATTAATAAAAAAGACTACAATGAATTTTAAAGCGTGTTTCCTAGGTCTACCTTCAATAGCACATCTCGGGAGGTATGGTTTATTTCACTTATTTAAAAAACAAACACTTCATTAATTCTGAAGATGTATGAATGTAAGGCTTAAAGCTAGGGTGGTTTAAAATTTTTCTGCAGAAAATCACTTCTGGGTGGGTTCTCCTTTTTCTATCATACTTTGTATTTCAGTTTTAATAATTCTATGAATATGTTTCACTCAAACGCCCTAGCTCTGCAATAATCTCTAAATGAATAATGCATTTCTCAGAAAATATCATTCCTAAAGCAGAGAGTGCTACAAACAATCATTTCTACTTCCTTTGCCAGTCAGAAGTTGTCATCCCTTAATAGGCATTTTTAAAAAACATGAGCAAAGGTACATAAAGCATTGTTATTCTTAATCAGCTGAGCCACATGCAAAATTCAAAAACATCTCAACTCCATGGAGAGCGTTAGGAAGAAATATCCCCACTGACTATTGATCTGTACAGACTTGCCTGTGTTATCCTTACTTTACATCACATGGTGGTGACAAGCCGGACCCTCGCGTCTGCCTGGTGTAATCTGAAATTTTGCTTCACTGTTCACTGAGTTATCTTGAGCAAGTTACTTAATTTTTCTATGCTTCAGTTTTCTCATCTATAAAATGTAGATAATAGTGGCAGTTTTCATGTTGTCATGAAGGTTAAATGAGTTAATATTTGTCAAGTATATATATTTCTTAAATATAGAATACTGCTTGACGGAGTAGTTTATAAAGAAAATAAAGCACATAGTTTTACAGCATCACTGTGCTCCAGGTCGATATGTCCAATATTGATGATTGGGTTTCTTTTTTCAACCTATTTGGAATGCTTCTGTTAGAAGTCCACTGGACAGTGGGATACATCAGGGAGCTGCCAGGATTTTAATCTGCAAAATGCTGCTGCTGATTTTGCCTTGGAGGTCTGATGTAAAATAGAGGGAGGCAGTGGTCATGTAGGCACTCCTAAATACTCATGGATAAATAGAAATAACTATGTGCAAAGTCAACATATGAGTTTTAAACCACAAACACATTCAAGAAGATTAAATGTCTACCATAGAAGCAAAGCAATTGTTTATCAAAAAGGTCAGGTCATTTTGTCTTTTTATTATCAGTGTTAAATTAGAACTCTTCAATCCATACTTTCCAGAGAAACTATTCAGAGAGAATTTCAAGAAAATTTTATTTCTCTAGGGTTTTATAGACATTTTTTTTACTTAAACAGAATTTAAAAAGTCAATATTTTGGCAATAAATTTCTACTTACTGGAAAAGCCTTTTAGAAATTTTATTAATACTGTTAACACTTACTGAGATGCAAACAAGGCAAATTGAGATACTTGTGAGTTTCTTGTTTCTTTGTGTTAGTCAGTGGTGAAGGAATAATCTCTCGTCCTTTATAAGGATGACCAGAGAGAAAAATGAAAAGTACTTGTGTAAGTACAAGTCAATTATTTATATGTGGAAAAGAAATAAAATTGGGTAGACTGGAGTTGACACCATCCTTATTTTAATGAGATGGATGTTAGTTTCAGATGAGTGGAAACGAGCCTTAGCCCCCTTCCCCATACATCAATAAATACCTTTGGAAGTATGTAGAACCTCTGTAAGTTTAAATTAACCATCCAAGGAAAATGTAACAAACTCGTCAACATATGGAGGTGGTTAACACAAGAAACTTCCATTGAGCACATATGGTGGATGTCTGGTCTATGAAAACTATGTCAACTTAAGGAAGTGGTCAATGTAGGAGGTGGTCAAATATGGAGGTTCTACTTTAGTCATTGCTGTTGCGCAAGACTTAATTCACCTGTAGGCAATTCCAGATCATTTTTCTGGCAAAAAATAAGTGGTTTTCCAGAGACAATAGGTTGGACTTAGATATGTAGGTGACATATCACATATCACATGGGCCCCTGAGTTATGACATAGCATCCAGGAAAACTCCTGGAATGGGCAAATGGAAGGAAATGAGCAGCCTTCAATGAAGGCTTTGATCATTGAGCAAGAGATGCACAGAGAATGGGAGGCTGAGAAGTGTTGGGTGGAGAGAGCTTGCAGTTTCTGCACCAAATAAAAGCCATTCTGTTATGGGACCTGGAATCTAGGGACAGCACCCTAATTCTGAGGAAGACTGATGAGGACAATACAGAACAAAAGACTCACTGGGAAAGATATAGTTTTAATGGAGCAGAACTCAATTACTGAAACTAAGGTGTAAAGTGAAGCCAAAATTTGAGGATTAGTATGTATCATGAGAATAAGATTTAAAATTTTCTGCTCAGGGAAAAGAAAGGTTTTAAAATCTAGGTTAAGAACGAACCTACAAGTGGCAGCCTTACTGTATAGCATAATTAACACCATGTTCACCAATATCTTATAGCAAATAAATTTAGGAGTTTCATACAAAGGTTTCCTTTAACTCTTCACAAAGGTAGATGATGTAGAAAATGAAAGTGCAGGTCAGTAAAAGTCAAAGCAAAAGCATTAGTAGGCATTCCGTGGCTTCATGCGATTTCCTTTTATGACCAGGAGTTTTTGCTTTGAGCAGTGGTATTAATACTAGAGTCTAGGTTACACCATTTTTTTTTTTTTTTTTTTTTTTTTTTAATGAAGAGCTAAAGTTGGATTCAGAAATGCACATGAATGTGGAAGGCTGGGATGGTGAATAAAATAATTTTCATTACCTACATCAGAAGGTGACTGATGAAAGCAAAGCAGACCAAGGCCTTTGGAGTGTGCTACCTGGATTGCTTTTCTCTTTCTAACAAATTGTTTGGGGCACCACCAGTACAACTAGAGGGCTGCAAGATTTGCTCTTGGCTTGGACAGTTCAAACCCAGCAGAGAGCTTACAGTATGGAGGATACTCCTGACACAGGGGGCCCTAGTGGTCCCATGCCTTCTCTCTGGGTGGGCAGCTTGGCAAATGGTAAAGGCCTCATCTTGTGCAAGGCTTGCTTCAGTTTCAGGAGAAGATCACAAAGAAGAAAGGCTAGAGAAACAAATGCCCTAGTTGAGTTACACAAGGTTCTTATGCTCTGTTTTCCCCAAAACAATCGGATCTCTGATCAGACTTTTTAAAATGACATTTAAACATCAAATTATTTAAAATATTGACATCAGAATTGTCACTCATTATTAAATACTAGAAAAAATAGGGCTTTTTTGGAGGGAAATTGCTACCACTGAAAAACTCTATACTCAGCTAAATGATTGGTTATGTGCTTTAACAACAGAAAGTTCTGTTCTCAGAAAATGCATTGCCCACATTCACTAAATTCACTTCTAAAATAAGAGATTAATTAAAATAGAGATCACAAAAATGAGGAAGTTATGGTATAAAATGACAAACTGGCAAGCATTAAAACTATTTGAACATTGTTTTATTTATTCAACAGTTTTTAAAATTCATTTTGATATAAAAAAACATTTTAAAGGGACAACATGTAGCAAGTATTAATATTACATTGGACCTAAGAAGCCAGACTATCTTTTATTAAATCTAACAAGCAGGGCAGAGTGGGGGTTGAGCGAGAAAGTACAGCACTCTTCGTTTCTCATCTTTCTTTGGAGGAAGTCAACAGACAACATTACTGCACTGATGCGTAAAATTTGTAATGTCTAAAGTACAGTACATGTAAAAATATTAAATTTTAAATAATAGGTAGAAATGTGAAAACAAGGTGGCTTTTAAATCATTATAAAAATTAAGCAAACGAAATATCCATGTAGGGACATACAAGTGAAAGGAAACAAAGAGAACATAAAATGAACAGAGCATGAAACAGTGATGTTCACGTGATTAAACATTTCATGTGCAACCATAGAGGCAAAGAATGTTAAACTTACTACTAAAAACAAAGATTAAAGTTTGGACTCTGCAAAGTATATAAATATGCACTGTACACAAAAATTACTCCAAAACTAGTAAAAAAAGAAAAAACAACAGAACAATAAAATGATGGGAAAAGGCATAGTTAGCAAACAACAACTAAATAAAGGAATGGGACTACTAATATCCATTAAAATAGAATTCAAAACAAAACCAGCAAATGAGAGAAAGATAAAAGTTACTGTCCATATAAATAATGTCATAGAACCAAACTTTTTGAAACAAAAAAACATGGCTTTAACATGTGCAGGACAGATGCTGGTATTGAAAAAGGAAAGAAATTATTTTAAGACATGTTACCACTGCTTTCAGTTTTCGACTGGCAATTAGTTACAAATAAGGTAGGATATGGAGTTCTCTACTTAATAGGTACAAATTACTCTAAGTGAAGTATGCCAGGAACAGAAAAACAAATACCACATATATTCACTTACATGTGGGAGCTAAATGATGGGTGGACAGACACAGAGGTATAACGAACTTGAAAGACACAGAAGGGAGCAGGGTACAGGTGCAATGGGGAGAGGGATCAAAAATTACCTATTGTACACAATGTATACTATTCAGGTGATAGGTACACTAAAAGCCCTGATGTCATTCCCCATTATACAATTCATTTGCATAACAAAAAAACACTTTTATCCTCTAAATCTATTGAAATACAAAAAAAAGTTAAAAATAATTCCAATGTTTCTATTTCTACCAATAATGCAGAAAACATGCACTGAAAGGCCTCCCATGAATGTATATTTCTACATGGATAAAATACAACAAATTTTAAATGTGTTCACTATAACCTAAGAGGATTCTTGGGGGTAAAAAAACCAAAGGGTTAAAAAACTGATTGGGAAATAGAATTGAAATCTAAAACTACCCTGAAGAATAGTTCCAGAAAAACAGGAACCTTTCTCAAGAGACCAGGCCTTGTAGACAAGGCAGAGGTTAGAAAAAAGGCTCTTGAAGAAAGCTGAAAATCAAAAGGGCTAGAATATTATTATAGTATAGGAGGAGATGAAATAAAGCAAAACAAAAGAAACAAAGCGCAATGACGAAGAAAAATTTCTGATGAAAAAGATGACAAAGAAGCATGTTTGTTTTGCTGGTACTTTAAGTGGGCAACCAAGAAACAAAAAAGTCTTCCGCTGAGAATATGGAGTTCAAATTTAAACTACTTATGGGGTTTAGGAAACCACAAGTGGACAAAAGAACTTAAGCTGATCCAAAAGCAAACAAAATACATATAATAATATGCATAGCAAAAGACAAGTGAAATGAAACAGAAGGAAAGGACAATATAAAGAGCATAAAATAAGATGCTAAATTACATTGGAAGAAAAATGTAAATCATTGGAAGAGGAGTATAGCCTTATTCCAAGCCAAGTGAATATTCTTTTTTTTTTTTTTTATTAAATCATAGCTGTGTACATTAGTGCAATCAAGGGGTACAATGTGCTGGTTTCATATACAATCTGAAATGTTTTCATCAAATTGTTTAACATACCCTTCATGGCATTTTCTTAGTTATTGTATGAAGACATTTGTATTCTGCATTTAGTAAGTTTCACCTGTACCCTTCTAAGAAGCACCATAGGTGTGGCCCCACCAACTACCCTCCCTCCACCACAACCTCCACCCTCCCCTC
>CAUYRH010076842.1:0-12825 GCA_963574655.1 Perodicticus potto
AGGCGCCCGCCACGACGCCTGGCCATTTTTTGCAGCCGTCATTGTTGTTTGGCGGGCTGGGCTGGATTTGAAACCGCCAGCTCAGGTGTACGTGGCTGGCGCCTTAGCCGGTTGAGCCACAGGCACCAAGCCTTTTTCCCAAAATCTTTTGGTACACTTTTTATAAATTCCTATCTCCTCCAATTATTTTAAAGTGTTTCTTTTTATTACTTTAAAAAGTAGTAAGCATAGGCTTGGCGCCTGTTTCTCAGTGGGTAGGATGCCGGTCACATACATCCAGGCTGGCAGGTTTGAACCCAGCCTGGACCAGCTAAACAACAATGACAACTGCAACCAAAAAATAGCCAAGCATTGTGGCTGGCGCCTGTAGTCCCAGCTATTTGGGAGGCTGAGGCAAGAGAATTGCCTCAGCAAGAAAATTAAGCCCAAGAGTTGGAGGTTGCTGTGATCTGTGATGCCACAGCACTCTACTGAGAGCTACAAAGTGAGACTCTATCCCCCCAAAAGGAAAAAGGTGTAAGCATAATTATTTCATCATCTGTGCCTGGTAATTTCAATATCTGAAGCGTTTATAGTTATAATTCTATTGTCTGTTGTTTTTGCTACTTCTTGCTCATGGTATATGTTTTTCCTTGTATGTTTAGTGTCTTTAGAAAATTATTTCTGGGATTTCATTGAGCCCTAGAGTAAAGCTGTGGTCCTCCAGAAAGGATGGGTTTGGTTTGCTAGGTGCCTAGGGGTATTCTCAGTTCAGAGCTACTTTAATCGACACATAGAGGCTTGACCTTTGTTGGACAGGACTGTCCATATGATGTGAATTTGGGTTGCAGACAGAGGAACTTCCACATGGTAATCACTTCTTAGGGTTGTTTATCCTCGTACTATCCTGTTCAACAATATAGCCTCTTGCCTTACAGTTTCTTAGAGGAAGGGTGGAGGGGTGTACTTTTGATTCATCCTTACATTGATGGTATGACACTATGAGGACCTAGGCTCTTTAAATAGTGAGTGTTCTAGTAGATTTCCTACTTTAGATGGGCCATATGCTTTCTTCCATACCCTCTTCCTCCCACGCAATGAAAACAAAGGTATCAGGCGACACCTGTGGCTCAGTGAGTAGGGCCCTGGCCCCATATACCGAGGGTGGCAGGTTCTAACCCGGCACCAGCCAAACTGCAACAAAAAAATAGCCGGGCGTTGTGGTGGGCACCTGTGTTCCCAGCTACTTGGGAGGCTGAGGCAAGAGAATCGCCTAAGCTGTGAGCTGTGACACCATGGCACTCTATCGAGGGTGACAAAGTGAGACTCTGTCTCTAAAAAAAAAAAAATGACTGATTTGCCTGTAATCCTAGCACTCTGGGAGGCCAACACGGGTGGATTGCGTGAGCTTAGGAGTTCAAGACCATCCTGAGCTAGAGCAAGACCTGGTCTGTAAAAATAGGTGCCAGCATTGTACCAAGTGCCTGTAGTCCCAGGTACTTGGGAGACTTGAGGCAAGAGAATCGCTTAAGCCCAAGAGTTTGAGGTTGCTGTGAGCTGGGTCACTACAGCACTCTACCCAAGACAACAAAGTGAGACTCTGTCTCACAATAAATAAATAAATAATAAAATAAAATAAAATGAAATAAAAACAACTGATTATAAATTAAAATAATATTTTGGATCTATTGGGTTAAATAAAGTATTATTAAAACCAATTTTACTGGCTCGGCACCTGTGGCTCAAGGGGCTAAGGCGCCAGCCACATACACCTGAGCTGGAGGGTTCGAATCCAGCCTGGACCCGCCAAACAACAATGACAGCTGCAACCAAAAAATGGCCAGGCATGGAGAGCGCCTGTGGTCCCAGCTGCTTGGGAGGCGGAAGCAGGAGAATCGCTGGAGCCTGGGAGTTGGAGGTTGCTGTGAGCTGTAACGCCATAGCACTCTACCCGGGGTGACAGCTTGAGGTTCTGTCTGAAAAAAAAACAAACAAAAAAACAATTTTACTTGTTTCTTTTCACTTTTTAAAAATATGGCTACTAGAAAATTTTAAATTACATATATAACTCATATTTGTGGTCCATATTATGTATCTTTTGGATAGAACTTAAGATTTTCAAATTATTGGTATAGATTTGTACCTAATATTCTTTTTGTTTTTTTGAGACAGAGCCTCAGGCTGTTGCTCTGGGTAGAGTTGGCCTGTTGTTTAGCAGGCCGGGCTGGATTTAAACCCGCCAGCTCAGGTGTATGTGGCTGGCACCTTAGCTGCTTGAGCCAAAGATGCTGAGCCTGTACCTAATATTCTTATATTTACATTTACATGAAGTTGAAATACATTCTTCTTAGTAAAGTATCGCAAGAACGGAAAAACAGGCTTGGGGTCTGTAGCACAAGTGGTTACAATATCAGCCACATACGCAGAGGTTAGCTGGCGGGTTTGAACCCCGTCCAGCTAAACAACAATGACAACCGCAACAAAAAAAAAGTAGCCGGGTGTTGTGGTAGGCACCTGTAGTCCCAGTTACTTGGGAGGCTGAAGCAAGAGAATCGCTTCACCCCAAGGATTTGAGGTTGCTGTGAGCAGTGACGCCACTGCACTCTCCCGAGGGAGACATAGTGAGACTCTGTCTCAAAAAAAAAAAGAATGGAAAAAGAATTATCCAGTGTACGCCATACTAATACGAAACCAATATATAAATCAATATATAAAATGATATGCTTAGGGCAGCGCCTGTGGCTCAGTGGGGAGGGCACCAGCCTCCTATACTGAGGGTGGCAGGTTCAAACCTGGCTCCAGCCAGTTAAAACAGCAGTGGCAACTGCAACAAAAATAGCCAGGTGTTGTGGCAGGCAACTGTAGTCCCAGGTACTCGGGAGGCTGAGACAACAGGACTCTTTTGCCCAAGAATTTGAGGTTGCTATGAGCTGTGACACCATGACACTCTACCAAAGGTGACAGAGTGAGACTCTGGCTCACAAATGAAACAAAATAAAAATTTTAGGAAATAATTAGGGAAATTTGAATTCTGACTAGCTATTTGATAGCATTTAGGAATGACTGTTATTTTTCTTTAGGTCTGATAATAGTATGCAGTTATGTTTTTTTTAAAAAAGAGCCACTCTTTTTGAAGCATGTATTCAAATATTTACAGAGTCATGAGTTATGTTTAAGATTTGCTTCAAGGTAATCCAGTGATGGTGGCAGAGGGGAGTGACAGTGGATGAAATGACATTGGTCTCGAGCTGCTTGTGCTGAAGCTGAGTCACAAGTGTTGTAGGCCAACAGCCCCCAAAATATCAGGGGGAATGTTGTAAGCCAACAGCTCCCCCCAAGACCCGAGTCTGTCTCAGCCTGTCTCAGCCTGTCTCAGCCTTGGTCCCATACGTCTCCAACTCCCCCCCTTATTGGTTTAATTCTGAGAACAGGTTTCAGAACAAGGAAGTTCTCTGAGTTTCTTGACCTCCCTAACCACAGGTTGAAACAATGGTGGAAACTCACTCAAGCAGAGTTTCCCAGGTTACCGAGTCTTCCAAGTCAAGTTAGTCTTCGTGCCAACTGCCACGATGCAACCCCTTGTGCCAGCCCCCTGACTGTAGCCCCACCCCGTGCTAACCACCATGATGTAATCCCCTCCCTAGTAGCTGGGACTACATGAGCCCGCCACAACGCAGAGCTATTTTTTTGTTGCAGTTGTCATTATTGTTTGGCAGGCCCCAGGGTTCAAACCCGCCATTCCTGGTGTATGTGGCCGCCACCCTAACTGCTGAGCCTACTTATTTCTTTTTGAGATAGTCTCACTCTATTGCCTTGGGTAGGGTGTTATTGCATCATCACAGCTCACAGCAACCTCAAACTCTTGAGCTTAAGCAATTGTCTTGCCCCAGCCTCCCTAGTAGCTGGGACTACAGGTGCCACCACAACGCCCAGCTAGTTTCTATTTTTAGTAGAGACAGGGTCTTGCTCTTGCTCAGGCTAGTCCTCAGCTCACTTTACCCACCTCAGCCTCCCAGAGTGCTAAGATTAGGCAAGAGCCACCACAGCAGGCAGAATTGATTATATTTTAGTGACAGAGGGATAATCAAATTAACAAGAGAATTAGGACAATAAGTATCTGTAGCAAAGCTGGAGAATCGAGCAGAAGCAGTTTTTGGCCGGGGCTGGGTTTGAACCCGCCACCTCCGGCATATGGGGCCGGCGCCCTACCCCTTTGAGCCACAGGCGCCACCCAGCAGAAGCAGTTTTGACTTTGTGACTATTTTGTTGATAATTCTGCTGCCAGATCTTCTCAGATACTCAGAATCCAGCATTCCGGTTCCGAGGCAGGATTCTTTATTCTCCTTCAGGTTGTCAGAGCCTTTGACTGAGAGAGGACCGAGATGAAACTGAAGGAAGGGTCGTTTCTATGGTATCTCTACCTGGACAAAATATACTGCTTACTGTCTGTGAGGAACGTGAAGGCCTTGGTGGAATATTTTCACATGCTTGATGTGCACAGCAAGAACACTTTGAACGGTCAGTACTCTCAGACGTGTTTCCTTTGGGTCATTACCTGGTTTTAGCTGATGTGCCAGAAAATTTGCAGAGTCAGAAAGTATTTAATTCATAAATACTTTATCATCCTGATGAAGCGCAGAGAGAACTTGCCAACTGAGGGGAGAGATTGGTTACAGTTTGATAGAGAGGGAAAAAGTGCTGGCTCGGCTTGCACCTGTGCCTCAACGGGCTAAGGCGCAAGCCACGTACACTTGAGCTGGTGGGTTCAAATCCAGCCCGGGCCCGCCAAATAATAAGGACGGCTACAACCAAAAAATGGCCAGGCGTTGTGGCGGGCGCCTGTAGTCCCAGCTACTTGGGAGGTGGAGGCAAGAGACTCGCTTGAGCCCAGGAATTAGAGGTTGCTGTGAGCTGTGAGGCCACCGCACTCTATCCAGGGTGACAGCTTGAGGCTCTGTCTGACAAAAAAAAAGAAAGAAAGAAAAAGTGCTGGCTCTGGGGTTGAATCCCAGCTCTTTCCAGTATTCCTTGGTGATTTGGAAAACACGTCATCATTGTCTTTAAGTTCCATTTTTCTCCTCTAGAGCTGAGGCTTCTAATCATGGAGTCCATCTCATAGTTGGGGGGAAAAAGGGTAATTTAATAAGATACCATAATTTTGGCAAATGCTTAGTGCAGTATCTGACACATTGTAAGGACTTAATAAGTGTTTGTTGTTATTATTCTTGGGAGGCAGGCCCCACTCAGTCATTAACCCTCAGTTAGATGTGACTTCTTATTTGTCAAATGGGAGGTTTGACTCCAATGAACTGTAAGATCCTTTCTAATTCTCAGTACTTGTGAATAACTGAAAAAATGTTGAAGCTCTCAGCCTTGCCTCTTAAGTCCACAAATGAATAGGAGACCAATTAAGTTCTTTAGAGGTCTGGGTATAAATAAGGCATCTATCTGTCTTAGTCTGTTTTGTGTGGCTATGAGGAGTACCTGAGGCTGGGTAATTTATAAGGAAAAGGGGTTACTTGGCCCAGAGTTCTGCAGGCTGTAAAAGAAACATGACACTGGCATTTGCTTCTGCTAAGGGCCTCAGGAAGCTTCTGCTCATAGGGGAAAGCAAAGGGGAGCAGGCACCACAAGGGGAGAGGCAGGGCAGAGAGAGAGGGAAGGGAGGTGCCAGGCTCCTTTTAACAATCAGTTCTTGTGGGAACTAATGGAGGGAGAACTTGTTTGTTGCCTCAAGATCCTCTCCCATGACCCAAATACTTCCCACTAGGCCCCACCTCCAACCCTGGGGACCAAATTTCAACATGAAATTTGAAACTCTATCAGTATTTTGTCCATTCATTCGTTCATCGAGAGAGAGAAATGTCATTTTTGAATAAGGGATTCCTGGTTCCTTCCATACAGATTTTTCAAAGTGCCCATTTAATCTTAAAACACAAACAACTAAAAGAGGACACCTTCTTTTTCCCTTTACATATAGACTCACAGTACCAAATGTTCCCAATAACCTGCTCCAGATAAGGCAGCTTCAGGGACTCGAATTTAAATAAAAAGCTGAGATTGAAACCCAGGGCTTTCTGACTTCAAAGCCCGCTGTCTTTTAGTCTCACTGAAACGTTTGCTTAGAAGAGTCTGATCTCCCCGGTAACTAAACCACTCCTGTGGGATGCAACACCCGAGAGATAAAGCCATGTTTTCTGTCACCCAGGAACTGGATAGTGACCCAGAGGGTGAAGGTGTGGCTTTAATGTTTGTCTTCCTGGGGGAGGAGTCACTTAAGACCTTAGAGATTTGAGTGGGCCAGAGTCAGCTAGTTTCAAAACAGTCTCTAACAAGCAGCTAATAGGGCCCACATGGAAACATTTCTCAAGGAGCCGTCACTGCATACATATAAGGTGTGTTGTTCCCAGGTGCTCATACCCAGTGAGATGTGGACAGGGAACATCATGAGGCTGTCAGAAGGCCCCAAATCATGACCCTGTGGCCACAAGTTCACACTGCAGGTGGTTTCAGCTATACCTGCAAATTACACAGATGCGGTTTACATCTTCAGCGGACTCATTTCTTATGCTGGGGATAGCGTCTGTAATCGGTGGCAGGGGGCACACACACATATAGGCAAAGTTACACTTGAAAATTCTTTATTACCCTCTGGGATTTGTACCGGCAGTCCTCGAGTTACAAACGTCTGGCTTACATACAACTCACATTTACGAACAGGGGCTGTCACAGTAAGCTCCTCAGTTACAGATTCAACTGATGGTGCCTTGCGCTTATGAACGGAAGCTATTGCAGGTGATGGGTAACCGTACCTATTCCAACTTACAGGCACATTCAACTTAAGAACAAACCTACAGAAGCTATGTCATCTGTAACCTGGGGACTGTCTGTATATACAACTGTAGACAGCACACGTCCCATGTAAATGCATCCCCATGTTTATTTCTTCCCACTTCTAGTTACTGAGACATATGATTAGTGAGTGAAAAACTTTCCTGTTCTTTAAGGAGTATTTTAAAGTATTTTTCTTTTGAATGTATATGACTAAATATCCATTAACTAATGCTCAAAAGATAAGGCTTGCGCCGTTGAAAAAGCAAGGCTATGGAGAGACCCAGCTTTGAGTCCCAGCTTTACACTATGTGAGGCACAGCTTTGTCACTCAAAGTATGGTCCACAGACAGCAGCAGTCACATCACCTAGCAGCTTAGGGGGATATGGACCCCACGCCCCATGCCAGAGTTTCTGATCAGAATGAGCAGCTTTGCGCGCTAGAGTTCCAGCTGTGCCCATACACACTGATAGTTGGGGCTTGTTACAGAAAGAGTGTGTTGCCACTTTGCCTTGGGGGTTGGTCAGAGTTCAGTGAGACCTGGCATTTAAGTTTTGTTCCCTTCCTCCAATGGCCAAATGTATTTGCTTTATAACCATGAGGGATACTGAGGTTTTTTTTTTTTTTTGAGACAGAGCCTCAAGCTGTCACCCTGGATAGAGGGCCGTGGCATCACAGCTCACAGCAGCCTCCAATTCCTGGGCTCAAGCAAGTCTCCCGCCTCCGCCCCCCAAGTTGCTGGGACTACAGGTGTCCGCCACAACGCCTGGCCATTTTTTGGTTGCAGCCGTCATTGTTGTTTGGCTGGCCCGGGCTGGATTCGAACCTGCCAGCTCAGGTGTACATGGCTGGTGCCTTAGCCTGTTGAGCCACAGGTGCTGAGCCGATACTGAGGTTTTTATCAAGGAAGAATGGTTTTTTATTTCTCCTTTTAATTAGCTGGAGAGAAAGGCCCAGGAAACATGTTAGCGTTTCCAAGGAAGAATCCTAGGTCCCGGCTCAGCGCCTGTGGCTCAACGGGCTAAGGCGCTAGCCATGTACACCTGAGCTGGCGGGTTCGAATCCAGGCTGGGCCTGCCAAACATCAATGACGGCTATAACCAAAAAATGGCCGGGCGTTATGGTGGGCACCTGTAGTCCCAGCTACTTGGGAGGCAGAGGCAGGAGCCTCGCTTGAGCCCAGGAATTAGAGGTTGCTGTGAGATGTGATGCCATGGCACTCTATCCAGGGTGACAGCTTGAGGCTCTGTCTCAAAAAAAAAAAAAAAAAGAAAAAGAATCCTAGGTCCCCAGTGAGAATTAAGTTTTCCCTTCCATACATGGGAAGCACTTTGTGGCAGTGTTGTACGTCACCTTTGACGGCGGCTGTGTGCACAGCCATCTGCCCTGCGCAGTGTTGGGAGCTGCGGGGGGTGGAGGTGGGGGTGTTGGGAACTGAGCACCATCCACTGTCTCACTCGCTGCAACTGCAGGCACAGTCCTTTTCCACATACCTAAAGGACAATTAAATTCGAGGAATTGTGGAAGGTGTAGTGGCAAAGCCAGAAACAAAATAGTATTATTCTTCCCAGGTCAACAAGCATACATTACTACTATTTATATGGCTGCTGCTTGTTTAGATCTCAGAACTGTCAGGGAATCATCCATCTCCTTGCCTCCCCACCTTAACAGATGTGCTGTTCTATCACTTCCTTCATCATGTGACTGACCTGAAAAAGCCACAGATCAAGATTGTGTTTGACATGCTGGACTGGAATGCTGTGGGCGAGATTGGCTTTGACCAGTTCTACATGTTGGTGTGCATACTGCTGGCCCACCAGGCAAGGAGCAAGCCAGGGCCAGGGTACAGGTGGAGCTCGGCTGCTGCCATCCTCTTACAAAAGGAACACTAAATTAGGAACGCATCAGAATTTTTCTTCCTTTCATGAAAAACAAGAAGAAAAAAATGGGAGGAGAAAATGAATTTTGATCCGCAAATGGTCCATCCATAATCTGGAAGTTTCCCACAGTCTCTCCCCACTGCTGGTTCTGCTGCCTGTTGTAAAGAACAGATCTTACCCTATCAGGGCCCTTCTTGGCATGCCCTTCCTCCCTATCTATTGGCAATTTTCAAAGAAGTGTAATCTTATTCTTATTAAGTGGCTCGCTTCCTCCACGATTCCTTTGCTCAGAGGGGGATGAATGATGGAGACAAGCAACATTCTTCTTTTTTAACATTTTTATTTTTTTTAATGTATTTATTTATTTATAGATAGAATCGCTTTCTATTGCCCTGGGTGGAGTGCTGTGGTGTCATCAACCTCAGTCTCTTGGGCTCAGGCGATTCTTTTGCCTCAGCCTTCTGAGTAGCTGGGACTGTCAGCACCCACCACAACACCTGGCTAGTTTTTCTGGTTTTAGTAGAGGCAGGGTCTCCCTCTTGCTCAGGCTGGTCTTGAACTCTTGAGCTCAAGAGATCCTCCCACCTCAGCCTCTCAAAGTGCTAGAATTACGGGTGTGAGCCACTGCGCTCAGCCTAAGCAATGGTCTTCTTGAGTCCCCTCCTTATCATATGCACACTTCTAGCATGTATGCATTCACCCATTCCCCATTCTGTGAGGAAGGGAGGTCATCGTTTTAGCACCATTGCCACGTGGTCCACAAGATTTTCACTGAATGTATGGAAATGCATCAGAGCCACTAGAGTTTTGTCTGGCAAGGGCGGTTATTGCTGAGGACCTATGCTCCCTTTGAACACAGAAACTGAAGGGGAACTATGTATTGGTGACAGAACCCTTTCATCCCTGAGGTCCTGTGATACTGACTTTTGCTTTTAGGGAATGGCTGGTGAAGATATGAGTCTTGAAACAAGCTTAGAAAACAGCACCAATAACACTGTTCTTTGTCTTACCTATTTCTCTCAAAATAGAACCATTTGGAAGGGCAGTTTATCTATCGCCATTCTCGGCCTGTTTTTGACCTGCTTGACCTGGATGGGGAACTGAGAATTGGTGAAGCCAGATTCCAAACATTCAGATTTCTCTTCAATATTAAGAGACATGATCTCAGAGAACTCTTCCATGACTTTGACATCACAGGTGACCGTGTAAGTGCAGATCCCAAAAGTGTGGCATGGCAACCTCGTCCCTGAAGCAGACCCTAATGTGACTCTGGGTGAGGGAGAGGGTGGGAAAACCTATTCAGCTGAGTGTATTGCATGGCACCAGGAGCAGAAAAAAGCTGGAGACTTACGGCCCCTGGAAGAGAGAGGCTTGACTAAGTGCCACATCACATAATATAAATACCAAATTATAGTTTAGAGGACACATAATATGGTGGTGACTGGGGTTTGGGGAAGATTCATATAGTTTTGAATATGCAGAAATTTTATGATGGGAATATGTGAGCAATATCCTAGGAGAAAGCCATAGTGAAGACAGTGGATTCTGCCCACTGAAACAGGAGATTCATTTTAGGGAAGGGAGTAGGAGCTAAGCTGGAAGGTAATGGACCATGTTGTGAAGAACCTTACATGCCAGCCTGAAGCCTGGACTTGACCTAGTAGAATAAAGTGACCCTTGTTCCTTGAGAGTAGATTCTATTCCTGGGCACTAGACTACTGTACTACAATCAGACTATAATCATGCCCTAATTACTGAGCCTCTGTAAGTTAACAAGTTTTTGTTTTTTTTTTTAAAGAGACAGAGTCTCACTTTGTTGCCCTCAGTAGAGTGCTGTAGCATCACAGCTCACAGCAACCTCCAGCTCTTGGGCTTAGGCGATTCACTTGCCTCAGTCTCCCGAGTAGCTGGGACTATAGGCGCCCACCACAACGCTCAGCTTTTTTTTTTTTTAGAGACAGAGTCTCACTTTGTTGTCATCATTGGTAGAGTGATGTGGCATCACAACTCACAGCAACCTCCAGCTCTTGGGCTTAAGCGATTTCTTGTCTCAGGCTCCCGAGTAGCTGGGATTACAGGCGCTCGCCACAACACCCAGCTGTTTTGTTGTTATTGTTGTTGCAGTTTGGCCAGGGCCGGGTTTGAACCTGCCACCTTCAGTATATGGACCAGCACCCTACTCACTGAGCCACAGGTGCTGCCCAATGCCCAGCTATTTTTTGTTGCAGTTTGGCCTGGGCTGGGTTCGAACCCACCACACTTAGTATATAGGGCTGGCCCCCTACTCAATGAGCCACAGGTGCTACCTAGTTACCAAGTTTTTTTTTTTTTTTTTTTGCAGTTTTTGGCCGGGGCTAGGTTCGAACCCGCCACCTCCTATGGGGCTGGCACCCTACTCCTTTGAGCCACAGGTGCCACCCCAGTTACCAAGTTTTTTTTTTGTACAGAGTCTCACTTTATTGCCCTTGGTAGGATGCCGTGGCGTCACACAGCTCACAGCAACCTCCAACTCCTGGGCTTAGGTGATTCTCTTGCCTCAGCCTCATGAGTAGCTGGGACTACCGGCGCCCGCCACAATGCCTGGCTATTTTTCTGTTTTGCCGTTCAGCCGAGGCTGGGTTTGAACTCGCCACCTTCGGTATATGGGGCCGGCGTCCTACTTGATGAGTCATAGGCGACGCCCCAGTTGCCAAGTTTTTAATAAGATATTATTAGCATCCTGCTGTCATCTCAAAGTATCAAATCCTTTCTGAAACACTTTTTCTTGTTTTTCCTCTCCCACAACAAAAGTGTCTTAATTACAAAGAATTTAAGCTGTATACTATCTTCTCTATTGACAAATCCCTGGAGAGGCAGAAAGCAGAGAAAGAGAGAGAGAAAGAGAAAAACTCTGATCTTGAAAATGCCTCATCAAATTTCTATGAGCGAAGAATGACTCTTGGAAGATAAATGGAATCTGAAAGTAGAAAATTCATAACTAATTCAAACTGTTAACATGTCTAAAAATAAATTTAGAGCATCAAATGGGTATCTTTACAATGACTTTTATATGTGAAGGGTTCAAAAGAGCTCTCCTCAGTCAGCAGGTTTTGAATTTTAATAACCAATTGACTTCATACAGAACACAAAATAATGGAATGTGAAGCAACCACTTTCTTTTTGTTGACATTATCCCAATTCTGTTGCTGCTTTGCAGATCAACCCTACTCAACAGGGCCCTATGTATCCGAATACAGTAGAACCTCTGTAAATTAACTAAAAGGGACTGTAATCCTAGCATTCTGGGAGGCCAAGGCAGGAGGATCACTTGAGCTCAGGAGTTTGAGACCAGCCTGAGCAAGACTGAGGCCCCATCTCTACTAAAAATAGATCAACTAGCTGGGTGTGGGGGAACATGCCTGCAATCCCAGCTACTTGGGAGGCTGAGGGAAAAGGATCACTTCAAGAGTTTGAGGTTGCCGTAAGCTATGACACCAAAGCACTATATCCAGAGTGACAGAGCAAAACTATCTCAAAAAAAAAAAAAGCAAAACACAAAAATCTGGGCAACATACAGAGAACTAGGACTACTGTACTGATATGTACATGTGGTGCATGTCTGGTCCATGAAAATTAGGTCAACTTAATGAAGTGGTCAACTATGGAGGTTCTACTGTAATTGCCAACACTTTTGCAGCTAGAATGTGAGGCTTTCCTGATACTCAATACTAGTGGTCCAATATTCTCAGGATCCTTTCTAGTCTCCTAATCCTTAGGCTAAGGCCACCTGGATGCCAGAGATTCCAAATTGGTCAATAGTGAAGTGCCTCCAACTGTAAGAGAAGTCAACCTTTAAGGATATGGAAGTTATGCTCTTCCTAGAACCTGAATTACTGAGTTTGGTACTTAAGCAACTGTACCAATCTACTAGGGTAATATAATTATTATGCACCCTTATGTAATTTTTTGCATACTGCCTTGAGTAATTTAAAAATTCTTTTTGGCGGCTCGGCGCCTGTGGCTCAACGGGCTAAGGCGCCAGCCACGTACACCTGAGCTGGCGGGTTCAAATCCAGCCCGGGCCGCCAAACAACAATGACGGCTGTAACCAAAAAATGGCCGGGCGTTGTGGCGGGCGCCTGTAGTCCTAACTAC